>JBBBVM010000692.1:0-17250 GCA_037355625.1 Petunia x hybrida | reverse complement strand
TGAAATGCTACCCAGGCAGCACTTGAGCTCCACATGTCACCAAATTCCCCAAGCTAATTGCCTTGAGTTTCTGCCCTCACATAATAAGCTTAAAATATACAAACAAACACTAAAAATACAAGATAAGCATTCAATATGTGTTTGCTTCATTTCTCCATTGACCCCCATCTACTATTGTTTTTAGATGCAAGTGTTGGCAAATGGGCAACAATTGCCATCAAAGCCTTACAAAAACTTCATAGCCAATTGCCATAAGTGGATGCCTAACAGGCAACACTTGGTCTACACCCCTCACAAACCAGATCCCTTAACATGCAGCAGCTAGGCCTCCACCCCTGCCCAAATTCCCATATACACTTGAAATGATGCTTCCTAGGCAGCACTTCACCCCTACCCCTCAACAAATTCTACAAGCCACTTGCATTGAGTTACTACCCTCACAACAATAAGAGCTTACAAAATACAAACAAATCTTCAAAAATAAGCCACGTCGCACATAAAATGCTTTTAGAAAAATGTACATTCAACACAAAATACAATCAAACTCTATAAATCCCAAAGAACTCACATTACTAAAAATATAAGCACTTATTACACACAAACAATCCAGTGGCATCAACTAAAAGACAAGCATTCACATTAAAAAAATCAGTCATCCTCATTACTTTTACACAACAGTGAAAGGCTTTCCAAGTACTCATTCATAAAGAAGAGAATTCTGCTCATGGTAATAATCGCATACCTTCTCAGGAGGAGTACCACATCCACTATTTGACTTGGACCTTGCATGACTCCACAAATTAGCAGCCCAATCAAAATAATAATCTTTCAACTGTGTATATTTCATCTTGAAAACTTCCTTGCCATGCATTATTGAGTCGGCAAACTTAACCACATAAGCACCATAATCATACCTGCACAAAATTTAATGTAAGGCTGAACACAGAAAATAAAACAAAAAAAAATAAAAAATAGAATCAATAAATCAATGTCATACCATAATCAAATCAAATTTAATAGGCAACAAATTTTCATGTACAATCAACAAATGCAATGTCAACATCAAAATAAGAAAAAAAATCAATACATACCGCTAAACAGTATGCAAAGCACAGCGTGACAGGCAACACTTTCCCTACAAACGGAACTTATGTTTGAATGTTATGTCAACTGTTGTCCTGTGGCAACAATTTCTACAACAATAAGAAAATAAAAAATGTAGCAGCCAACATAACATATGCTTGAATGTAATCTCAATTGTTGCCTTGTGGGCAATAATTTCGACAGCAAAAAGAAAATATAATACAACGCCAACACTATGCTAAAAATTTACATCAACTACTAATTAATATAATTTCATAAAACATATTCAACATTATTAAACAAACATTACCAATTAACAACAAAATTTAATTATTCAAGGAAGCAAAAATTGCAAAAAAAAAAAAAAAAACAACACCAACACTTTGCTAAAAATTTACATCAATTACGTAATTAATATAATTTCATATAAGATATTCGACAATATTAGAGAAACATTACCGAGTAACAACTAAAATTAATGATTTGGGGAAGCAAAAATTAGATTATTATTAAAAATCAATAAAGGAAAAAAATAATACTAAAAAAGAAGAAGAGAGAAACTAACCCAGATGAAGAACCGTAATTCACAAAGAAGAGAGAGAGGAGGAGAAAAAAAAGAGGAGAGAAGAGAAGCGGTGGCTCAGAATTAGAATTAGAGCTTATATTGCTCAAGGGTAAAGTAGTTTTTATACGTTTAAAAATGGATAGGAGGCAATTTTGATAAAATATTTCTTAGTAGGGACAAAAAGTCATAGCCAAGAGTAAGGGTGTACATGAGGTGAAATTTTTTGTACAAATAAGCAGACCGAGAAAAGCCTTGGGTGAGATTAACATGGACAAACTGCAACTTCCCTCATTTCGATATATGTGGCATAACAAGAACTCCTTTTGCTTGAATTATAACTCTTTAGACTATCATTTTAATTGTCACGACCTAACCTAGGGCCGCGACGGATAACCGACACTAAGTGTCGATCATCGCTAAACCTATTAATAATCTATCAATTATAGAGATGAGCTGGCAGTCTGGTTATGAATACATACATATTTACTGAAAACATAAAGTCTGGAGAGATGACAAGGCTATCACACAATAATATCATAACATACTGACTGCACCACACAGGGACATAGCTACAGGCCTCTAAGAGTGCTGAACTGAATATACAAAGGAAGGGATAAGGCCCCGCCATACCTACTCGACATCTGTACAACATACCAAAAGTAGTATACTCCGAAAGAGACGGAGTGACTCCAACAGCTGGTAGATAGCCTATTAACGTGGCTCAGAGTCTGATCTCTCTGTACCTGCGTGGCATGAAACGCAGCACCAAAAAAATGGGGCGTGAGTACGATATGTACAAAGTATGTAAGGCCTGAGCATATAATAAATCATAGCTGAAAAACTGTAAGGCTGGAATATAAATGTGTAAACATGAGCTGAAGCATAGCAACGTAGTAGGAAATCCTAAGACGTACTAAACATGGTCTGAATATAAACTGAAGTCTAGCTGAATCTGAAACTGAAGACTGAGCTAAACTATACTGATAAATGACTGTAATATGAATGATAACTGGTAACTAGAAACTAGAACTGATAGATGTCAACTGATACTGACACTAAGAACTGGTGGCTGATAACTGAGAACTGATAACTGGTATTGAGCTAAAACTGAACTGTTATCTGAACTGGTACCTGTCTGGTGTTATGGGCTATATCCCCCCAAATCAGGTAACTGAATATCTGAACTAGCTTCACATATAATCATACAGTGCATACTGTGGCCATATACGCGTATATAACAAACCTGGCGGGTGTTATGGGCTATGTCCCCCTAGCCAGTAATATCTAATCTCTCTGGTCAGAGTGTGTGAATGACACCCGGTCACACTGGGTGTTTCAACTCCCGCCTGAACCAGAGGGGTTGTATCCCCAGTACGGTAGTATCACACGCGACCGGAGTGTGTGTCCAACGTCCAGCCTCTATGGGCTGCACCACTACCACCCCTAGTCGGGCAATCTCTCATGAAATGGCCTACCTCGTGACAAATATAACAAGTATCAACTCCTAACTGACATGGACCCAAGTGGCGTCTACTACAATCTGAGCATCTGGGATATGTCTGACTGGCCGGTATAGAAGTACCACGGCGCTGAAATCCTGAAGTCCGTGATGCCTGACTAGCTCTGGACTGAGGAGGTCTATCAGATCTCAGGCCACGAGACTGTGGAGGCATACTAGCTGGTGGCTGTCTAACACTCTGCTGTCTACTCGCTCCAGACATCTCTCCAAAGGAACCAGAAAATCTGCTACTCTTGTGTAACACTCTATCCCTGTCGGCTCTCTGTTTCTGCTTCCTCTCCTCAAGTGATAAAGCAAATGCCTGAATGTGTGATATGTTCATACCTGACTGCATAGCAACCGTCATACACATGTTCACCAGGTGTGGACCAAGTCCTACTACATACCTGTGAATTCTATCCTCCATACTTGCTACCACAGTAGGGGCAAACCTTGCTAAAGAATTAAAGCGATAATTATACTCTTCTACACTCAAACTTCCCTTTCTCAAGGTCAGGAACTGATCAGTACGTGATCTCTGTGTCTCTATAGGCATATACTGATGAAGGAAGGCATCTGAGAATTCCTTCCAAGTCGCCCGGGAGTAACATTTGACCCTCTAGATAGCTCCCATGTCTGATACCACCCTGCTGCTAGGTCATGCAATCTGAATGCAGCCAACTCTACTGACTCTGTCTGTGACGCGTGCATGACCCTCAACACCCTGGCTATCCTCACAAGAAAATCCTGACGGTCCTCTCCTGTACGGGATCCAGTAAACACTGGAGGCTCTAGTCGGATAAAATCCTTGATCCTAGATCCAATATCTCCCTGGGCATCTGCACTATGCTGTCTAGTCTAAGCAACTACAACACTGGTCAATAATTTGATGGCATCCCTCACTTCCTACCCCTAACTATCAGGCTGAGGAGCTGGAGGTATGGCAGCTGCAGTACCTCTAATATCGCCCTGAACTGAAGGAATTTGTGAGGCCTCAGATGGAGCCTCAGGTCTGGACTCCTCACTCTCATCCACCTCAGGTGGAACTCTACTAGTACCCTGGCCGGCAATAGCCTTGCCCTTCTGGGCAGCAGTCAGTTTCTTCGGCGGCATCGCTGTATTCAAAACATTACAGTTAGAAGGGTGAATTCTAAAATTATAGCCCTATTGCACGATCTAGAGAAGAAAGAAAAACAACCATCCTGAAGTGCCTTGTAGCCTCCTGTTCATAAGTATGGCGCGCAACATACTCCTGAACAAGACTCTACTAGACACGGCCTGTAGACACCCTAGGACTGAACTGCTCTGATACCACTTTTGTCACGACCTAACCTAGGGCTGCGGTGGATAACCGACACTAAATGTCAATCATCGCTAAACCTATTAATAATCTATGAATTATAGAGATGAGCTGGCAACCTTGTTATGAATACATACATATTTACTGAAAACATAAAGTCTGGAGAGATGACAAGGCTATCACATAATAACATACAACATACTGACTGCACCACACAGGAACATATCTACAGGCCTCTAAGAATGCTGAACTGAATATACAAAGAACGGAACCAGGCCCCGCCATACATACTCGACATCTGTACAACATACCAAAAGTAGTATACTCCGGAAGAGACAGAGTGACTCCAACAACTGGTAGATAGCCTACTAACGTGGCTCAGAGTCTGATCTCTCTGTACCTGCGTGGCATGAAACGCAGCGCCCAAAAAAAAGAGGCGTGAGTACGATATGTATAAAGTATGTAAGGCCTGAGCATATAATAAATCATAGCTGAATAAAACTGTAAGGCTGGAATATAAATGTGTAAACATGAGCTAAAGCATAGCAACGCAGCAGGAAATCCTAAGACGTACTAAACATGGTCTGAATATAAACTGAAGTCTAGCTGAATCTGAAACTGAAGACTGAGCTGAACTATACTGATAAATGACTGTAATATGAATGATAATTGGTAACTAGAAACTAGAACTGATAGCTGTCAACTGATACTGACACTAAGAACTGGTGGCTGATAACTGAGAACTGATAACTGGTACTGAGCTAAAACTGAACTGTTATCTGAACTGGTACCTGTCTGGTGTTATGGGCTATATCCCCCCAAATTAGGTAACTGAATATCTGAACTAGCCTCACATATAATCATGCAGTGCATACTGTGGCTGAATACGCGTATATAACAAACCTGGCGGGTGTTATGGGATATGTCCCCTCCCTGCCAGTAATATCTAATCTCTCTGGTCAGAGTGTGTGAATGACACCCGGTCACACTAGGTGTTTCAACTCCCGCCTGAACCAGAGGAGCTGTATCCCCCAGACGGGTAGTATCACACGCGACCAGACTGTGTGTCCAATGTCCAGCCTCTATGGGGTCTCCAAATAACACATAACATGATCACAATATAAGCATAAGCATGTATGAGGCATAACACATGTGGCAACAATAGATATGGACTGGATGATCCGTAAAAACAAAACCAGCACTATACTATACACGGGAATGGATACCCGGACAAACTGATAACATAAACATGTTAAACGAATAACAAGATGAGACGACTGGATGACATAACGAATCGCAGGTAGAATGTCTGGACAGCACCACTGTCCTGCCGTTCGACCTAATTTTGTAGTGTAGATCAAAGTTATAGACTTCATGGTCTTCATGAAAGTTTTAGATATATGTCTTAGGGTTCCAGAAAATCTTGAATCATCTCAATATCAATTTTTTACAAGGAGTTATTCTCAAACTACTAAAAGCTGTACGAAGATAAAAAGAATTTTCCAGATTTTGATATATTTTGTGTTACTGTTTTGGACATCTTCTACGGTGGTTCTTAGCACCAAATTAGCACATATACAGTCACCTTTATGCCATACAAGTTACCCACAAGAATAATCAATTTTGGAACTAAGAAAAGCTTCAAAAGCTACAAGATACATGTCTTGCCAAAAGAAAGGTTTAGCCTTACATACCTTTGATGTTTCTTGCTTCTAAACTTTGTTTTCTTTGAATTCCACCCCTTACAAAGTTTAAACAAGCTATAACATAGAATTTAGGTACTTTACTTAGCCATGAAGTAATTCTAAAACTCAAACTATAGACGAAATTGAAGGTAGCCTAACGTTACCTTAATCGCGTAGAGCGTTTTGACGCAATCCGTCTTCAATTTCGAGTTAAGAATGATGTTGTTTCTTCAAAATCATAAAAATTGGCTTCAAACTCAAGAAAGAACTGTTTCTATCATGGGTTTTCTGGAAAATGTCGAGAAAGAGAAGTATTTCTCTTTTATAATAAAAATATTTCATTTCTATCCCTCTTTTGCGCTTATGTCCCTTTTTCTGGTCTGAATTCTGATACTCATATCTTTTTATCCAGATATTGTATGAACAAACCGTCAAAAGTGTTGGAAACTACACTCCAAGACCTTTAATTTGATATATTATATGCCCCTAAAAGACCTTATATAACATACAGAATTAATTACTGAAAAAGCTCTGTTACAAGGCAAATCCTTAGTCGGTTTTTCCGCAACTTAAATATGATTTTTCCCAAACTTTATATTCAACATATAAACGTCATATATGGTCTTATTATGACTTTAAACTCACTTAAATCATTCTTAACATATCATTAGAATGATATACCTCACTTTAGACATACGAGGTGTAACATTAATCCTCCTAAAAAATTACAACTTGTACACGGCTAGGAAAATGAATCCTCACAGCAAATAAATTTATCTCGTAAACTGACTTGTCGTAACACTCTTGTAAGTAAAGGATATTTGGAGTTTTGAGTGACTCTCCTTGACTTTGTAATCTGCTCTGTTGCTATTTATATATGGACATCCAGGCTCAAAGAGGTAGAGATGGATGCACAATAATAACAATAATAATAATATAATAATATAATAATAATATAATATAATAATAATAATATAATAAAAACTTGATACATTCCATTTGCTTAATTTGTTGCAAAACTAAATCTATTGATAATTCTCATCATGCATTTGAAAATTCAATGAATTATGAAAGCTAAAGTTACTTGTTACTACTCTAGTTTTTAGATGTATGTTGGAAACTTGAAACATACATCCGTATATTATGTCACTAACCAAAATGGAGAGTCATGAGTACTGCGCATAAAAGTCTAAACTCTTTAAGCGAACCAATATCCTAAATTAGGACTAGCCATTTCTGTAACATATAACACAGAAGCTAATAAGATAGTAGCATTATTATCAATTAATCCTGGTTCAAAACCACTTGTGTGTTGCATTATATAACATCTCACATAGTCATGTATAGATAAACATTCGATGACAACGAGCAAGGAGTTCATTGAGTAAAAGCAGAACAAAACTTGTTAAGTTAGGTAAAAGCTATGAATTTAATGTTATGTTCATCCGATTCTAATTAACTCTCTCTTTTTTCACGAATACGAGCTGAACAGACCACATGCAATTGGTTTGATAGCCTTTTTCTCATGATTTTTTAGATTGTCAGATTTCATTTGATAGCTTTTTTTTTTCTTGACCTTTTAGATTACCGGATTTACAAACTGGAACGTTTTTCTTTTTGTTTGTTGTTTGAGCATACTTGATGTAGGCATTATGTATTGTGTGTGGTTGCTACCAAAGCTTCTTACATTATTACAAAAGAACAAAACATCATTCATCAGACATGTTTTCTGACGGCTTTAAATGGAAAAAACCAAAGAATTGTCCCTGTATTTCAAGAGTTCTTGAAAAATAAGCATAACTATCAATAGCGAGCTGCTTGGGAACTCCAATTTCTCACACGATAGGTTGGTGGTTGTTTGGAATTCATGATGGGAGCCATCAATAATTTAAGTCTTTCTCGAAAAATTCCTATATTTCCGAATAATCAATCTATCGAAACTTCCTATAGTCCCCCACCAGAAGTTTTTGTGGCAAACGGTTTTCCTACTATCTACTTCCCATCAATAATTCGACGATATTGTTGATTATTTTAAAACGTTCAGGAGAATATGAGCATTTGGAAATTGCGAATTTCAGCCACGGTACTCAAAGATATCTAAATTTCTAGGTGGTGCGTGGGCCACCAACAAGAAAATACGTACTAAAAAATTCATTCCACCAGAGTTCCAAGCACTTATTGACTGCTCATGAAAAATGAGGGATTTGCTCGTCTCCATTTCTGCAATTCGCAAGTTCTTATTTACACAGGTGACTCTTTTACTATTTTAATATCAATGAATCAATTTTTATTAAACTAAAAAGGGTCTTAACCATAGTTAAAGTAATGAATATTTCCGTATTTAATTTTCAGAACATTCAGCTGTTAAACTGTTGATGTAAAAGAAAATCAGTCAGAATTGAAGACTAAAATATTAAACATTGAAAAAGGTAACTTTGTGAAGAATAGAAGAGAGAGTCTAAAAGATAATTTTGTTCAACACCTTCTAAGTCCAAAGTCAGAAAGTCTCAGTACTTACCCATGTGGTGGACAAAAGAGAAACGAGATGAAGATACATGGTAAAGATCCAACCGTTGGTTACATATAATTATAAATTCTGTTCTGGAATCTTCCATCATGTACTGAACATATGAGCAAGGGACTAAAGTGTGTATTCTATTTTTCACTGAATGCAAATATAAATATTAGAATTCAAAATTATACAGAGTAAGGAATAAGACACTTGACCAAATAGGTTGTACTGAATATTCCAAAATAGGCAGTAGAGAATATCCTTTTTCAATTGTATAAAATCTACAGTGTACGTGAAAGAAAGGAAGCAATACATACATTTTTATTCTATCAATTTTTTCTTCTTTCATGGTACCAGAGCAGTAGAAACTCCTCCCGATCTTTATTTTTTTCTATCTTCAATCCAATCTTCTTGTGTTAGTATCAAATGGCTTCTAGTACTTCTTCAATTGGTATATCTACTAATGATTCCACTCTATCTCAATCATCCAACACCAATACCATTGATTCTTCACACCCATACTACCTACACCCATCTGATTCACTAGGCATCAACTTGGTGACCTCTATTTTTTTATGGGAAAGGTTTTGGAGGTTGGAGAAGAGCTGTGATGATTACTTCGTTAGCCAAGAATAAGCTTGAATTTATTGATGGATCTTTGCCTATGCTTGATTCTGAGTCAGATTTGTTCAAGTCCTGGAGTCGGTGCAATGATATGGTGCTATCATGGCTGTTGAACTCTCCTTCCAAAGAGATTGTTAAAAATATGCTTTATTCTCGGAGCTCCAAGGACCTCTGGATGATGTGCAAGAAAGGTTTGGTTAGGCAAATGGAGCTAAGTTGTTTCAACTTCGAAAGGAACTTAGTGGACTTAATCAAGGTAACTCGAGTGCTGTAGTTACTTCACTAAGATGAAATGTTTGTGGGATGAACTTGATGTTATGAATCCCTTTTCTAACTGTGTGTATGCAGCTCATGTCCGTACTGATCAAGTGTTCCACCCATCGAGGCTAGCGCCAAGAAGCCAAACCAAGCTTTTGCATGATGTTCACATTCAGCTTGCGTGGCCGGGAGAAAGCAACCGTTCGAAAGCTGAGTAGCCGAGCTCGACATATGAAAGCTACATCTGCAAGCTCGAACCCAAGAATGGGAGTGACTGAATCTCGCTCAACGACGCCGAGCAGTAAAGCGACCGAAGGGCTACAATGCGCCCGAGGAAGAAGAACGTCTGATTCAAGTATTTGAGGCTGAGGGCGACCGAGCACAAGAGCGCCCGAATACTTAGTCGTTTCAGCCCTGCGTGGCTTGTTTTTATTGCTCGTCTATGACCGTTTTTACTAGTTTACCCTTGGGGCTATCTATATAAACCCCTATTCATTTCCTAGTTCAGTAGTTGATTTTGAATATTGAATGATAAGTCGAGGTCTTTTGAGTCTCCGTCGTGAGTCGAACCCCATCGTGAGAATTGTATGGAACTTGTGTCAATCGGTGGATTTGTTTGAATATTTTCTTCTTTGATCATTCAATTTACAAGAAGCTTGTAGTCTTCTTGAGGATTGTTGCCTAGTTTAGGTGTTTCTTGTCTTCCTAATCGAGTGGCCCCAAGACTAGTTCCTTGGGTTCGTCTGATTGAAGTCTAGAACTGTCTAGCTTCTATCTTTACCTTATTGTTTTACTTTCTGCTGTTTTTGTTCGGTTGCTAAGCTTCTCCAAGATTAGCTTGCACCATCTTGGTATCAGAGCACGGTTGGGCTTGTTCTTACAACTCCAATACTGTTCTATGTCATCTTTACTTTTTGTGCGTTTGTGTCTTTGTATATGTTTCATATTCTTGTTTGTTGTGTTGCTACTGTTGTTGTTGGTTTTTTTATTACAAAAAAAAAAAGTGAAATGAAGAAAAATTTAAAAATTTTGGTTGATTGCTGGTTGCTTGGATTAAACAACCCCAGATTCTTGTTCACCATTGCTTTGGAGATTCAAACGTGCACCTGTCGTACATTGTTTGTTGCAAGGGTTTCTCGAGGTTTGGACTGTTCCGACGTGGTGTTTGAATTTGAAAACCCCAGTTGGGTTGTGGTTGTTTTGTTGAAAAACTGGTGGTTAGAGGTTGATTTTTGGTCGAGTGTTACTTGAAAAATTCAAAAGTTCAGTCGTTAAACACCGTCCGTATGCAGAAAATTATTACATTGTAGCAGTGTACGGGCGCGATGAAACTGATTTTGTTGCTTTGAGCTGAAGTTTCCTCTGTTCGTTGTTGAATGTTAACGGAGAAGCGACCTTAAATCTTACTTGAATTATGGGCTGTGAACAAAAGTTTATAGGTATCCGTACACCGGACTTAAGGTTCACTATTCCATTGAAGAATAAGAGAAAAGGCGTCGTTGCCTAAAACCCCAGGTGGAAAGTTGTTGGCAAGAAAAAGGAAAAAGTGGATCCTATGTCTCAAAGTTAAACCTAATGCAGAACCATATATACCACCTTTACCTCCACCTATAGTTGAGTACCACCATGGAGAACCACAGTTTGTATGGGAGGATAAGGATGTTGATAACATGGTGGCTCGTGAAGAACTCCAATATGCTGTAGTTGGGAAGTTCGTATGGGATGCCAGATTTTCACGAGCTTTGCAAACAAATACCTTTGCAATGTGAGATTAAAGAAGAGTATTCTATTGGCTTTTTGGAATCAAGACATGTTTTAATTAGACTTTCCTTGCTTGAGCATTACGTCCACTTGCTATCCAAGCCTGCTTTCTATCTCAAGATTGGATATGCTTACCATCAGATGAGAGGATTGAAGTACGATGTTTGATTTGATCCAAGGAAGAAACATCTACTGTAGTTGCCGGATTTCTTTTCCAGGATTACCACCGGTATTTTTTGTCAAACGGTATTGTTTGCACTTGCTACTGCAGTTGGGAAAACCTCTTCAGCTTGATGCAGCTACTAAAGCAAAATCCAGACCTAGTTGTTGCTAAAGTAAAGTTGAAGTTGATCTTTTGGCACCTCGTCCACGGGGTGTTCGAATTGGAATTAAAAATTCTACTACGGGAGAAACAAGGTTTAAATGGGTAAAAGTCAATTATGATTATATTCCTAACTACTGTAAGGAATGTAGATCAAGGACATTGTGAGGAGGAATGCTTTGTTTTACACCCTGAACTTGATGATAGAGGGAATGGTAATGATAAGAAAGAAGCAGACGTGAAAGGAAATCCTAATCCTCTAGGGTTTGCAAAGTGGAAAAGTTGTTGGCAATTTGAATAAGAGTGAAGCTGTAATTCAATCACAAGAAAAGGAGGATCAGGCAAATAATATGAAAGTTGTTGCTAATGTTGAAACTGGTAAAATAGCTCAAGCTCAAGAACATCGAAGAAACAATGGAAGAGATTTTTACACCCAAATCAAAACCCTAATGCATGGACTACGGTTGAGAACAAGAAAAAACAAGGAAATGAAGTTGACAAAGCAACGGGAGAAATTCTTACTACAACTAACTCTTTTGCCTTGTTGAATAATGAGAATGATGAGGCAATTCAGAAGGAGGTGGAACCAGTTAGTAATCCTACTCATACTTGGGATTGAGTTACTAGTACTTTTAATGATCACCCTAAAAGTCAAAAGGTTGGTGAAGTTATGGTATCCGGGAAGGATGTCATAAATAGTAACAATGCAAAGGAGAAGATCAAGCTGAAGGAATCTCAACTTGCTTTAAATGTCAACTATCAGAATTTGATTTTGGGGAAGAATGACGCTGAGAGACAAGAAGTAGTGCATATTGTAGATGATATTAGTTAGGATAAGGAGGAATCCATTTAATGCTGCTGATCAATGAGGGCATTTTAATGCTTCCTCACATAAATTGATTGCATTACTCCTCGAATTGAAGCTGTGGGTTCTTTTAGGGTTGATGATATTGCATTAAAGGAGCTGGAAAATTTAAACCCAACAACTTACTCATTAATGAAGCAAGCTTTGTGTTTGATTGCAGACACGCATAGGAATTCAATTCCTTTTCCTATTTCAGTGGGAAAGGAACTTGTTGACCTTCAACCAGCCGATGTGGGACAGAGAAGGACAAACAAGAAAAGGAAAGACAAGATTGCACTTTAAATACCACAGCACATACTATTCCTTCATTGCCATCTTTGGATCCAATAGCTCAGGATTCATCTCCTGCCTTTGATACTAACTTGCAATCTCGTGGAGAATGTATCACACCTGAGACTACATCAAGGATAAGAAATGATGATAATGCCCTCATTGAGAATATTCTATTAGTCCCAAAATTAACTGAAACTTCTCAGTGGATGGTATTAAATTGATAGATTGGCCATTGAGTCCTGGTAGATTGGAGATGGTGGAACATGAAGAGGACTCTACTGCTCATAATTTTGAACCGATGAGTAGGAAAGCTGACTTATCCCCAAGAAGTATTAAGTCATAGAACAACTACTATCCCTGCACCACTAGAGAATCCTAATCCTCCAAAGCAGCTACAAAGAGAAGCAAGAAGAATTATAGCCAAGATCCTACTAAAATCCAGTTGTTCAGATCAACCTCAAAAAAGAGAAATTAGATGATGGATAAGCTGTTAATCTGGAACATTAGGTCAATGAATACACAGGAGGCCTTTGACAGGCTCAGTACATTGCATCAAAGAAAACACTTTCAAGTTAAGGGTTAATGGAACCATTCCAATATGTGCATACAATAGATAGCTATAGAAGAAGACTAGGGATGGAGCATTGCTTCATAATGATAATGGGAAGATATGGGTGTTTTCCCAACTGATTTGAGGTGAATGAAAGTGATGAATGATGACCAACAACTCACACTATCATTCCTGAACCAACAGTTTGAAGAAGAGGTGATCATTACCTTTGTTTATGCTAAGGCAAATCCTGGAGATAGATTTTCTTGTGGGAAGCTATGCAATACTTTGCTAGTTGACTTGAGGCCTTGGCTTGTTGCTGGAGACTTCAGTGTGATCCTGTCAGAGAATGAGAAGTATGGGGGAAGGCCAGTTTTCATGCAGAGTATGAGGATTTTGCATCAACACTTGCTAACACCCAGAGTATGCCAGCTAATGGATTTGGGCTTTAATTCAAGAAGCATCTTTACTTGGTGGAATGGTAGAGTTGAGGAGGATTTCATTCTCAAAAGGTAAGATAAGTGCTTGGGCAATCAGCAACTTTTGGATATGTGCACAAAAATTGAAGTTGATCATCTTGCTAGAGTAGGGCTGACCATTCTCCATTGCTTGTTAGTTTTTCACAGGACTCGACCCCTATTGTGAAACCATTTAAGTTCCTCAACTTTTGGGCTTCACATCATGATTTTCTTAACTTGGTTAGGGAATACTGGAATGTACAAATAACTGGAGATCCTTTTGTAGTTCTGAATGCAAAATTGAAATCATTGAAGAAGAAATTGTCAGTCTGGAGCAAAGCAACATATGGCAACATCTTTCAACAGGTTTTCTATATTGGAGGACATCATTTTGGCTCATGAGTTTCAGCTTGAAACTGCTCCAAATCCTGAAAATAGAGAGGCTCTTAAAAGAGAAGAAGCTGAGTTGAAAAGATACTTATCCTTAGAAGCTAAATTTTGGAAGCAAAAGGCAGACATGCAGTGGTTCAAGGAGGGTGATGCTAACTCTAAATTCTTTCATTATCATGTAAATGGTAAAAGAAAGAAGCTTTATGTCAGCAGGATATAAAATAGGAAGCGCAACTGGATTAATTCACAGGAAGCTATGGCAAATGAAGCACTATGGTTCTTTAAGGCAGTTTGCTACTGAAGAGGTGTCAAACAACTATGACCTGTTGATGAATATTCCAGCTATGATTTTTGAGGAGCAGAATGAGGAGTTTACAAAATTTCCTTAGGAAGAGGAAGTGAAGTTAGCAGTCTTTGGTCTCAATGGGGACAGTGCTAGTGGACCTGATGGCTATACTAGCAGGTTCTTCCATGCTGCTTGGGATATAATCAAGGATGACATTAAAGGTGGTGCAATCATTATTCAGTGGAAGGACAATACCAAGATATTTCACACATACTAATTTGGTATGATTCCAAAGAAGCAAGTGTGACAACATTTTCTGACCTCAGGCCTATCAGTCTCAGTAACTTCATCAACAAAATTCTTTCAAGGGTGGTGCATAACAGGTTAGCTGGAGTTCTTCCTTCTCTCATCTCTCAGAATCAAACAGGCTTTGTTAAGGGAAGAAGAAGCATAGTGGAGAATGTACTACTTGCACAGGAAATCATTCATGATATAAATGAAAGATGAGATGATGCCAATGTTGTGATTAAACTAGATATGATGAAGGCTTATGATAGGGTGTCTTGGCCTTTCTTAACAATGGTACTGAGGAAGATGGGATTCTATCATGAGTTTATAGATGTTGTCTTCCAATTAGTGTCCTCAAACTGGTACTCTATTCTCTTCAATGGTCAAAGCTATGGCTTCTTTCACTCAGGCAGGGGGTTGAGGGTGAAGCAGGTGATCCGTTATCACCAACAATCTTTATTCTCACAGCTGAAGTCCTCTCTAGGAGTTTGAATTCACTGAACACTCACAGATTCTATAGGGGTTATGTTATGCCTAAGTGGAGCTCCTATATCAACCACTTGACATATGCTGATGATACCATCTTGTTCACCTCTTCTCATGAAGAGTCTTTGCATTTTATCACTGGTGTTCTACATGCTTATGAGGCAGTTTCAGGTCAGAAAATAAACAAGGACAAGAGTGCTATACCTGCATGGGTGGACAAGGTTGAAATATGATCACTGGTATTCATAGAAAGGAGTTTCCTTTTACTTATCTTGGATGTCCTATATTTTATGGTAGGAGGAAGAAGGTACATTATGAAGAATTGATAGGGAAAGTGACTGCCAGGTTTACATGGTTGGAGTGCAAAGATGTTGTCTTTTGGTGGGAGAGCTATACTTATCAAGCATGTGCTCCAAAGCATACCAATTCACCTTTTCTCTGTAGTTAATTCCTTTCGGAAAAGGGTCATATATACCCCTCTACTATCAAATATTAGTTATAAACTCACCTCCGTTATACTTTTGCTTAGTATCTACCCCTGCCGTTAAGAAAAAAACTCACATATCTACCCCTCCATCTAACAGAGACCCCACCCCAGCTTTGCCCCCGCCACGTGGCACTAATCTAAAGCCTCACCTTTTTTTTTATAGTCTCAATTAGCAACCAAAACATTTAATCCAAATCAGAAAACCCAATAACCAATCTCGGGTACAATTAGCTAATGTAAAAAACATAATATTTTACAATTAATTTTGCCACGTGTCTAATAATTAACAAAAAAGATTATCTTCATATTTTTAAGAATTTTCATGGGCGAGTTGGGTACCAAACATCGGTATTTTTTTTTTAGGTCTTCTTTCGGACGATATTGTCAAGCCAAAATATGGAGAGTTGGATTATATACTTGGATATGATTTTTTTGGGCAAAAAATTATAAATAACTGCCTATTCTAGTGTATTAATTTTTCTAACCCCAAATAAAAAAGCATAGCTTTTAGTCTATTATACGGGAAAATCAAATACTAAAAGCAAAAAATTGGTAAATATTGTCGCCTAGAATCAAGACTATTTGTCTCTTTAATAGATATTAGGCGTCATCTAAGGGAACCGATCAAACTGAATCCCACGAATTATGGCTGCTGCTATCTTTTTAGTTTTTATTTATGAAATTCAAAGTTAGTCCAATTGAAATACATATCACATACAAATGAAAACAGATATATACATGATACGTAAAATTCAGATAAAAATATGATAACTAAATTAAAAATGATAATACGGAATGGAGACATACTACTATCATGTCTATATTATGTCAACAAATAATGAGGCAGAAAAAGAGGAATGACATGAGAAATAATGAGCTTATGCAAAATATAGTGAATAAATAAATATTTAATACTATATATATATATATATATATACATACATACATAACATACAATACATACATACATACATACATACATACAGAATACATACATACATACATACATACATACATACATCCATACATTACATACATACATGCATGCATGCACATTATATTAACACCGTTAAAATTATATTTGGTGCATATTAAGTTATATTTGAAAAAATTATAAATACGTTATATTTGTACAATAAAAATATAGATTTTGCACACTGTTAATAATACATAGATATATTGGTAAAAAAAAGTTTCAAATAATTGATTTGATGAAATTTTCACAAATAATTATTAGTAGCCACAAATGAAAGCACCAGAATTTCACAATTAAAAAAAATTAAAGGAGAGAGAGAAGGAGAAAGATGGGTGACATTAATTAAAGATTCATCCTTAATTAACGAATGAGTATGATCTATTTGGATAAACTAGCTACATCATTTTATAATTTCAAAAATCTAAAATTAAGTAAATGAATAATTTATAAAATTAAACATATACAAGAAATAGAATGATTTAATTGGCTCAAAAATAAAAATGGATCATTGCTTGGATGCGCGCCACGTAGCAGTAGTGAGGCTGGAACATTTCTCCGTTAAAAGTAGGGGTAAATATGTGAG
>JBBBVM010000691.1:0-31218 GCA_037355625.1 Petunia x hybrida | reverse complement strand
TATGGCCAGCTTTTTGAGAGATTAAGAAATACGGGAGTTGTGCAGCCTATCCCTGATAACACTCCAAACCCACCTCCAAAATGGTATGATGCAAATAAGCACTGTGCTTATCACTCAGGGGCAGCCGCCATGATATTGAGAGATGTTATACTTTCAAAGACAAGGTCGAGGGTTTAATCAAAGAAGGCACCATTCAACTCACCGGCACTCAGCCAAATGTGCATGATAATCCTCTTCCCAATCATGGTAACAATGCAGTTAATATGATTTCTCTTGAGGAAGAACCAAATCTGAAGGGCACCATAGTCTCTATCTATGATGTAAAGGTTGATAATATTGCTTTTAAGGTACCTAAGCAAGCACTAAATCTTTGCCAAAGAATGAGGAACTTTTGGCCTAGGTGGCAACCCCGCTGAAGGAAAGATGGAAAAGGTTGAGTCTGAGAAGAAGCCGACTAGTGTCATGCTGCAGCCTCTTTTACCATTGAACCAGTCATTTGTCCAAGCACCAGAAATGGCCATGCAGAATTTGTTTGAAGGTGTTGGCAGCCTATTCTTGAATGATGGATTGAAATGCAGTGCAATTATTGAAGATTTTGAGAAAGAGCCACATGTGCCGAATGCTGAACCAAGTGATATGATGGCTAATTGGACTTGTGGTCCAAAAGAGACTTGATAAATGAACTCGTTATTTTTGTTTTGGCATCACAGTCAGCTTGAGGGCCCTGAACTGTGTTTTGCACTTTGTTTATGTTTATGTCTATGTCTATGTCTTTCAAATAACTCTTTTAAATCCTACATGTTTAATTTTATGTTGTATGCCTCCCTAAATTAGGTTTTGAATAAACAAATGCACTGCATTCCTACCTTATTATTTTGCTATACTTTAACTATTTATGTGCTTTATTATTTGCTTCTGATTAATATACTTACTATTGTTTCAAATTAAAAACAAAACCTGCTTGAACTTTGCTTGTGATCTATAACGAAACAGCTGAACGATTTAAGGATGATGCACTGGAAGGTTACTTTTTGCACTCTTTGGATATTACATTACCGTTAGAACTTCAAACTGGGGCAGCTTTATTTGCCGGCAATTGGAGCCGAAGCGGTTTGTCTATACAAATGGAAGTCTTTTATTTGAGAAACCATTCAAGAAGATAAGTTGGAAGATGTTGAATGTACAAAAAGAAGATTTGAATAGTTTACTTCAAACCGGGGCAATTGGTGTTGAAGAAGCTCTTTCCTAATTAAGAAGAGGCAACGGGAAAATTTGCGCCAAGTTGGCAATGTCATTATGTGGAAGAACACTAATCATAGCAGATATTTATAATCAAGTTTGGCCAAAGGTAATCAACGCAGATGCCGTCAAAAGATACTATGTTTGAAGCAACCGCAAGTTAGCATTGGTTCGAATGTAATCTTTGATGTAATGCGAACTACGCGTAACCTGATTCCCGAGGCGGGATACGTAGGCAACTCATATAGAGTTCAGTTGCACTAGCACAGGAATTCCGTATTTCCTCTTTACGTATGTTTGAACTACTTATGACATGATTCCTGGAATGGCAACAGGATAAGTAGGCAATCCCCGTCGGATTCGGTCAAAATATTGTAACACTTTAGGCTTGTTTATCTTTTATGATGTAATGCCGAACTATGCATCTGGGCAGATGCGTGGATTTTCTAATTCGGATACGGCTTCGTACTTAGATTGCCATATTTTCCCAAAAAATCTTTATGTAAGCATAACTACGCATGGTCTGATTCCCGTGGAGGGATACGTAGGCGCTCTTAACGGGCTCGACTCTATAATATTAAAATTTTCAGTCTCCCCTAAGGCAAGCAACTGGGGCAATTTTTGCAAAGATAATTTGAAGATATCAACTGGGGCAAATTTTGCAAAATGAGTTGAAGATTCGGAAGTTCATAACTGGGGCAGATTTTTGCAAAATTGGTATTACTTATCAAAGGATGAAGTGGCAAAGTTGTAAAAGTATTCAAGATTAGCATAAGTTGCAAAGACAAAGGACGTTCAGTTTGTTTCAAGATATGTCATGAGTTTGAGTTAAAGCAGAAATTTTAAATGCATTATAACTTCGGTTGTGTATCAATGATTATTTATTTAATATTTTATCAAATTACTTTATTTTGCCTTTATCTTGAAATATTATACAATATTGAGGTCATAAATCAAGTCTCTGAGTATAATTTGCAAGCCCAAGTCTAAAGAAGAACGAGGGAGCAGCGGCAGCAAGTTCAAGATGAATCAGCACAAATCAAACACCCCTCCCCAAAACTAACAAAATTTTCTTTGAGAGCAGAAACATGAAAGCTTGCAATGAAAGGATCATTCGCATTGTGGATGAACAATTTATTGAACGCGCGCCCAAAGTTGCCTTGCAGATTGCGTCGCATTGCCTTTTTCATAACTTAAAGCATTATGCTTTGTCATGAGTTGACCATCGGCTACGAGGATTCCCTTTGTTGGACTATCTCGCCTATTGATTCGCCAAATGGCCCTTGCATTGCTCTACATTCCCGCACTGCTTTTCTTTGTACTTGCTTTAAATTATGACGTCGCACTTGCTTTAAAATTGATGCCTTGCTTTATATTTTTCAGGTTGACCACCAGGCTAGGCTTCTCCCTTGTTGGAATTTCACGCCTATTGATTCGCTAAATCGCTTTTGCGTTGCTTTACATTTTACGCTAAATTGCTTTGCACTTTCTTTCAATTATGCCTTTGCACTTGCTTTATATTATAACTTGCTTTACTTTCAGGTTAACAGGTCGGCCCTGAGACCCTCCTTGCTTTGTGCTGGATAGGATCACCAGCTGATTTGTAGACAATCAATTCCAAGACCCTCCTTGCTGAGTGCCCGACCGGCTTGCCAGTTGATTTGTCAAGATTGTTCAAATTGCTTTGCACTTGCTTTAAATTATGCCTTCGCATTTTCTTTGTATTACGTCCTGTTTTACTTTTCAGGTTAACGGGTCAGTTCCGAGACCCTCCTTGCTTCATGCCAGACCTGTTCGCCAGCTGATTTGTTCGACAATCAACCCCAAGACCCTCCTTGCTTCATGCCCGACCGGCTTGCCAGTTGATTTGTCAAGATTGTTGAAAATGCTTTGCACTATGCCTTCGCATTTGCTTATTGCTTCTCCAGTGGATGGGAAGACAATTTACCAAAGATATTGTAGCTTGCACTTACAAAATCACGTCATGCCTACCGTAAGCAATCGGGGGGTCTTATTATCAAGTCTATCGTGAGCAAGCGAAGACTTCATTAGCATTGAAGCCTACCATAAGCAATTGGAGGCCTTATTCTGAAGCCTATCATAAGCAATTGAAGGCTCTTTTATTATTGATCCTACCGTAAGCAATCAGAGGGTCTTATTATCAAGTCTATCGTGAGCAAGCGAAGAATTCATTAGCATTGAAGCCTACCATAAGCAATTGGAGGCTTTATTCTGAAGCCTATCATAAGCAATTGAAGGCTCTTGTATTATTGATCCTACCGTAAGCAATCAGGGGGTCTTATTATCAAGTCTATCATGAGCAAGCGAAGACTTCATTAGCATTGAAGCCTACCATACGCAATTGGAGGCCTTATTCTGAAGCCTATCATAAGAAATTGAAGGCTCTTTTATTATTGATCCTACCGTAAGCAATCGGGGGGTCTTATTATCAAGTCTATCGTGAGCAAGCGAAGACTTCATTAGCATTGAAGCCTACCATAAGCAATTGGAGGCCTTATTCTGAAGCCTATCATAAGCAATTGAAGGCTCTTTTGTTATTGATCCTACCGTAAGCAATCAGGGGTTTTATTATCAAGTCTATCGTGAGCAAGCGAAGACTTCATTAGCATTGAAGCCTACCATAAGCAATTGGAGGCATTATTTTGAAGCATATCATAAGCAATTGAAAGCTCTTTTGTTATTGATCCTACCGTAAGCAATCAGAGGTCTTATTATCAAGTCTATCATGAGCAAGCGAAGACATCGTTATCATTTGAAGCCTACCATAAGCAATTGGAGGCATTATCATGAAGCCTATCATAGGCAATTGAAGGCTCTTTTGTTATTGTTCCTACCGTCAACCATCAATTTCTCAAAGATTATTCGCCTTGCCGCATATGAAGAGCAAATCCATTTCTTTCTTTTCCATTATAGCCTTTGCTTTATTATTCACTCGTTTTCTAACGCATTTACTTTAAATTTGCAGAAATTGAACATCATATCCAATAAGACCTGAAGGCATTCAACGCTTTGCAGTACTATTAATACAAGCAACACGATCTAGTTTTGCTTATTTGTTTTGCATTATCTTGCCTTAATTAATCCTATTTGCAACTTTGTTTTGCAGGCTGCTATCAAATTTAG
The DNA here is from genome assembly GCA_037355625.1 of Petunia x hybrida. Taxonomy (NCBI): domain Eukaryota; kingdom Viridiplantae; phylum Streptophyta; class Magnoliopsida; order Solanales; family Solanaceae; genus Petunia; species Petunia x hybrida. The sequence continues at coordinate 26,835 of JBBBVM010000691.1, read as the reverse complement.
GCTCGTTCACCTTATATTGAACGTTTTAGGCTCATTCGCCTTATAATTGAATGTTTTGGGCTCGTTCGCCTTATAAATGAACGTTATGTTACCTGCGTAGGATATAGATTAGCCAAGTCGACTTGAGAATATTATGTCTCGTTAGTAGATTTATCTTATGAAAGTCTTGCACTTTACGATTCGTTCTCGCTTTACTTATTGTCTTGCTTTACTGTTTCAGAATAAGGATCAGCTTAGAGGTTCTCCGGGCGAAGTACTTTGTCAGTTGATCGAAGGAAGAACTTATCAATGATACCGCAACCCGCATTTACAATTTTATCACTTTATCTATTTCTTATTCCAATTATTACAGTTTATTAGCAGTTGTTCACTTACTGTTTGTTGAGATTGTTACAGAATTTTAGCAGCAAGGTAGCAGCAGCAACATTTGGAGCATAACGTGGAACTCTTTCTTAGCAGTGAACTGGGGCAATCGTTGATATGAGCTAGACTCGTCAACGAGGATCTGAAGAATCGCACTCGAACAAGCAAATTTTATCCTAATCTTTTGTTTCGGATTAGGACGTCAGTCTGTCTTCTTTCCTATTCGTGCGTCATTTCTGTCAATCTTGCGAGTTTTCATGTCTAAGTGTTGTTGAACTACATATGGCCTGATTCTCTTTCAGCCCGAGATATGTAGGCAACTCGGAAACCAGAGTTCGGCCATGTCCTCAAGCCTCGCACTTTGGTCATTGGAATCAAAGTACTTAGCTTTGTCGTGACAAAATTGGTTTCTCGTCAACTTCTTTACCCTGAAAACTCTTTCATCCTTTCCGGGTAAAGAGGGGCAGCTGTTGACACCCAATTTTGTCCCGAATTTTGAATTTTAAAGTGTATTTAATTGAAAGGGCTAAATTATAATTTTAAATAACCAAGTTGCTAAATTTAAAGGGAAAAAGGCCCTAAACCCTAAACCCTAAACCCTAAACCATAATCGCAATGCGTAGCTCAATCCCAGCTCACCCGTGCAATCTCATTCCTTGCCTTACTTAATCCTAAAATGAGGCTAATTCCGTTCTCAGTCTCAAAAATCTGCTCTACCCGTGCGAAACCTCAAGTTTATAACTAAATCCTCAAATGCTGGCTAAATTCGTTCTTAAAGCTAGAATCCTGCCTATTTATGCAAAGCCAAATATACATATTATCTCACACCCATTTCACCCATGCCCATACCCGTTTTCCTCAGTTCTTCCCCGTTAATCCAATTCCCCAACCCGTCATCCCCATTTCGACCCGAAAAACCCTCGACCCGCGACCCAATCGATTGTCTTCTCCGTACGATCAATGAGTTGGACAAGTAACGCTGTTCCAGCTGGTGTTTTGGCGTGTTCTTACTTATTCCCCAACGTATATTTCATCTCGACCATTCATTTCAAAAGTTTGTCGAATCGCTTAGTCGAGTCGTGTCTCGCTTCGGATCCTAGCCCCTTTTCACTGCTTCGCAAAAGAATTAGACCCTTGGGACGAGTTCGAGTTGAAATAAAACTCACAAACGGGTCGGCTACGTGCATTGGAAGTTATTTGATCCGCTCCGCATTTTCGGGACTTGATATCCCCGAAAATGTTAAAAAAGAAAGAAAAAATGAAAATCACAAAGTCTAAGGCTCAATGATTGAGTTTGCGCTTCCGGGTTCTATCTTCTAAACTCCATCCTTCTCTCTCATCCCCTTTAGAAAAGCGTATTTTAGGAGCCCTGTAGAATAGAAATGATATTTGAATTTTGAATAATTATTGTAAATTACTTAAATTATTTTTATATGAATGCTTTGTATCATTTCTTTGCGAATCGTCAATTGATTTATGGATGTTTAGAACCATCTGTCAATTAATTAGTGCAAATAAAATTCGACTAAAATCTTACCATCGTCATAATTCGCATTTGAATTGCTTCTTTACTTATTATATTAAATATTCAATTATTTATTTATCTAATCTAATTCATTTATTTAGTTAATCAATTAAATTTTAATCATTTATTTATTTATTTATTTACTTAACCTAATTTATTTAATTTCGATTAATCATTTATTTAATCAATTAAATATTTATTTATTTATTTATTTACTCCTTTATTTAATTAAAATTGATAAGTATTCATTTATTTAGTTAAGTTATTAATTGTTTATTTATTTATCTATTTATTCAATAAATTAATTAATCATTTATTATTATCCAATTATTTATCTAGTTTGTTTTATTTAATTATCTAACTTCATTTAACCTTTATTTATTTAATTAATTAACCAATTGATCATTATTTAATTATCCATTTAATCAACCTTAAATTTGGTCATTTATCTGTATAAGTATCGGCATAATTAAAATCTTGTCTTATTTATATTTATTCCTCTCATCTTTATTTAAAATTAATTTTATATAGTTATTATCCTTAACAAATTCGTGAAAATCGCCGGATTAACCGCATTTAGCAGATTTTCGAAAGTGCTCCCGCAAGGGACCTTCTTTCAGAAATAAAAGAACCACTTACCTAAGAATCTCTCATTTTAATTTAATAAAGAATAAATTGCACTCTTTAGTTAACTTAGGTTCCTAATAATCCTTAAATTAGATGGCGACTCCTAAGAAAACCCTTCGGAGTCCCATTTTGTTGAAATATACCCGAAACCTATCTTTTCTTAAAAGAAAGGGTAATTTTTGGGAGGGTTCAACAGTATCTAGCTGTACAACCTTTTGGTCGTACAGACGCCGCCGATGTGAACGCCCAAAACCTTAACTTGAGGTCGTACAGACGTCGCCGATCAAAACCCGGTATGATTTCCGGTGAGACAATGTAGACGACGACACAGAGGGCAGCAGGCCAAAACGACAGTGTAATAGAGGAGAGGGGAGGAGCGAGTGGCGTTGATTTTTCAGTGAAACCTTCGACTATTTAGTTGAATGCGGCGATTCTTTTTCATAACTCAGATCAAAGCTGGGGATCGGGGTATTGGAAACACCATCGGAATGGGGTAACGAGACCAGTATCAGCGGTGGAAATGTCGTAGCAGCGAAATCGGCAGTAGCAGAAGTGGAGATACTTACCACTGTTGGTCAATTTTATCCATTCCTGGTGGGGTGGTAGCGACGCCGCCAGTTGGGGTGGAGGTACGAAATGGCGGGGGAGGGGGAGGGGGAGTTTAAGGGTAGGTAGGGGTTTTGGGGTGTGGGTGGTAGGGGAGTAGGGAAGGATTTTGGGGATAGGGGTTGAAGTTAGGGTTTATTTGGAAAATTGTGATTTATCTTGTTTATTGTGAAATGTGCTTCAAAATATTACTATGTGTTTTAATTTATAAAATATTGCTATTTTTTATAATTTAAGGGTGTAGGTTTTTATATATGTGTAAAAAGCCCATGATTATTGGAGTATAATCTTTTTCTAATTCAAAATAAAAACTTATCTCTATATCTCAAAATCAACCATGTTAACTAGTATTCAAATTTTGTATTCAAATTTTCTTTTTCATATGCATAAATATAAGTTCCATGAAAGATTACCACTAAACTTGCCCTTTTTCCCTTTTCTACGATGAATAATATGAAATGTCGCAGGTGAAACGACCTTAGGCTGTCGTTTTGGGAGTTAGGACTTTGATTTGCATGTTGATAGTTTTAAAATCTTCCTAATGTCCATTAGGACATGTTTGTAAAATTTGAGTTAAATTAGACCTCATTTGGTAGGTATCGGAAGAAGGTTTCAGTTTTCGTTTTCGGTAAATTTTAAAAAGAGGTTTTCGAGTTCGATTTTGGCGAACGAGCTCCGATTCGAAGTTCTAAAGGGCCGTTAGGTTCTTATGATTATTTGAGACATGTGTAAATTTTTGAATTTATTTTAGGGTTTTTCGGTTAATTTCGGCTAAAGTTACAAAAATTAATGGTTTGATCTTTTTCCGTTTAAATTTGCATCTTAAGTTTCGGGAATCAGATTTGAGATCTGCCTTAACGAGTACATCACAAAAATTTTGTGTAAATTTCTTGAGAAAGTTGGGATTATTTTGAATTTCGTAAGGTTCCATTTTAATTTTCATTACTATGAAAAGAAGAGATTAAAGAAAAGGAAAACAAGAAAAAAGAAAAAAGAAAAAAAGATAGCAAATAGGAAAAGGATAAATAGGCAAGTAGTGGATGGCATTGGGATAAATCCCAATGCTTAACGTGAGAACATAAGAGAAAGAGAACGCAGAAACGAGAAACGCAGCAACAAAAAAATGCAAGAAAACAGAGAAAAGAAAGGAAAAAAAGCAGAAAAAATTAGGATTTCAACCCCGAGGCATCCAGGTAATGATATTAGTTCGTTATTTCAGTTTATTATGTGTGTTTGAATATATTTTAACGGTGGAAATTGAGATATTAGACATCATTTTAATAAGTTCAATTGATATTTTCAAGGGTTAATTGGACCCCGATAATGGAATTGATCATATATTTATACTCAGTGAATTATGGGCAACCCATAAATGTAGTTTATTTAGGGTTTGGTTATGGTTACCTTGAACCCTATACATAGGTCTGGCATGCGTATTGCGTATGCGAATAGGGTATCAGGTTCCTAACCGGATTGTCCTAAGATGTAGAGAATGAAGCCTTTAGCCTAATTTGATATATTTTCTGCTTATTGAATAAGCAGGATCGTTTGGCAATGAATCCAAAGGACAAAGTGGTTGTTGAGTGGCAGTGGAACGAGGTAAGTATTTGTATCCATTTCTTTGGAGGCCCTTGGCCTTGTGCATAATCTACCACGTGTTCCTTACGTGTGTAGCTGCCAATAGGCGTACTCATTACGCCTTAACTTTGGATTTACATTGTATATTATATGTTATGTCGTGTTGTGAAACGACCTCGGTCAGTCTTTTTGGAAGTTAGGACTCCGATTGGCGTGCCGATAATTTTAAAATATTCGTAAGGTCCATTAGGACCTGTCTGTTAAATTTGAGCTAAATCGGACTTATAGGTATCGGAAGAAGGTATCATTTTTTGTTGTCCTAATTGACCTTACGAATAATGAACAATCCTAAAAACATAAAAGTAAAAATAATGAAAACTAAGAACATAAAATGCTCCCCAAATGTTCTAGTCTATGAAATGGTGAATTGATGACCGGGATTAAGGAAAAAGTTAAAGCATGGAAGTAGCGGCAAGTGAATGACATACATATGGGATCGAAAAAAGCAAAAGAAAATTAAAAGAAGCAGTGTGGAGGAAGAGAATGTTAGGATACTAGACAGCCAAATAGTGAAGAGTATTGTTCCATGTAATCCTTACTTAAGATCATCAACACCCATAAAATAGGCATGTATTATGGTAAATATTTCATAGGTGTGTAACGGCTATTAATAGTGGAATACCTAAGGTTAAATATCTGTATTGGTTAAAAAACCACTGAGATCTCGAGCGAGGGTACGAGGCTTGGCTCAGGTCAATCTTGAGAATCGAGTCCACGAGGGGAGATGGCATGACCCCTTGTCTCGAAAGACAACCTCGAGGAAGAAACAAAATCGAGTCCAAGGTGCAGAGCTCGGAATGATCGCCGCGAAACAATGTCCCCGAGCAAGTATGACACCTCGACAAAATGAGACCTGATCTTTGTAACTGTCGAACGTTGAACAGGTATTTAAGAAGAAGATCATGAGCTGACCATGATCAAATACAGGGTAATGGCCATACAAGCATAGTTATTATGACTATAACGTTACTATTTTCATCAATTATAAATAGGACTCATCTGTAACCAAGAAAGGCATTAAGAATAAAGCACTCGATTTTACATTCTTTCTTTTAAGGCTTTGTCTCATTTTATCAGCTCGTTTATTATTTGCTTCGTTTATTTCATCAAACGCTTGCCTCGTTTAAATCCAGTCTTAGTTCGATCATAACTTTCATACAAGCAAATTATCAATCAACCCAAAAACAAATTCAATTTGTTGTCCTATCCCGATTTAGGCCAGCACAAATTGGCACCGTCTGTGGGGAATTGGTAATAACATTTGTTCCATAGTTTGCAACTTCAAGTTTCCCTAAAAAACAGCCGACATTATTGATGACAATGTTTTCATCCAAACAGCCGACCAAACAACGGGAGCCAGCGAAACTAGTGGAGGGGTCCAAGTCCCTCCAACTGGCCAAACACCGCCTGTTAGCTCTATTCCAACAAATACCTCCACTACATTGGTGGGGTTAACACCACCAAATGGATCAACTTCCCCAATCGGCCCAACTTCCCTCGTAGGAGTAATTTCGACCGATCCAACTTTCTCGAGCTCTAGTGATCCATTCCAGCAATTCATGGTAAACTCATTGCAACATCTGCGAGAGCAAGCAGCTGCTCAAGCAGCAGTGAAAGCTCACTTTAATGAACAATTCTGAAGCTCTTTACAAGCCCTCACAGGAAACGGAGGTAGGTAGTCTTAACACTGTTCCCATGGGAACCATCCAGGAGGATTTCTAAACGGAGTCACATCTGGGGGCTCGGAGTCTTTAGCCCCCACAGTATCTCAAACAAGCGTCGCGACCGACTTTGAAAAATAGAAGAAAGATTTCGAGGCCAGTATGGAGATACGGCTCGAAAATGTGCCAGGGGTTCGGAAGCCTCAACGCGTGTTGGATATTGAAAAATGTCGTCAGTTACCTTTCAAACCCAAGGCTGCTCCAGCACCCATTCCAAACCATTTCAAGGTGCAGATCCTAAAGAAGTACGATGGGACAACTGACGTAGTCGACCATGTAATCGAATATATGGCCATGGTCAAAATCAATGATTTGACCCCAATCGAGAGGGAGTCCATGTTCTTTAAAAAGCTCGCCGAGACCCCTGTAAAAAGGAGCGCTGTGTTGGTACATGCATCTCCCCTCTGAGTCCATCTCCAATTTCGAGGAATTAGAAGACATGTTCATCAAGGCTCACACTGGAGCCCAGAAGATCCTTAAAAGAAGGGAGGATATCTTCAACGTCAAAATAGGGATACCTCGAGCTAATCAAGGACTTCATCGAGCGCTTTCAAGCTGAAAGAATGATCTTCTAAAAATGGATGACAGGATGGCCTTGGAAAAGAATCTTAATGTGAGCAATTCTAAAGCTGCGGCCGAGTTGATAAAAAAGCTTCAACAGTGGCAAGCCTGGACCTGGAACGAGCTGCATGATCAAGCCACATCAAAGATCAGGCTTAAGGAAGCAGAGTGGAGAAGGACAGGTCGGAACAGTTCTTACCGAGGTCGATCTGAGTCCTCTCGACGCACCGACGCGCCACGAGGGAATTCAAAAAATACTTACGAGCCATACAATGGAGCTAAAATACAACATGTAAATCAGCGCCTCAGAAGACATCAACATGTGAGCCAGCGGCTGGGAGGAAAGTCTGGCTCGTCCTCCAATAAAAAATCCTTGGGCCCGTCTTTAGTATCCAAAGAGAAAGATTTGCCTCGGATCTCTGAGTACAATTTTAGCATATCGACCTCTGAATTGGTGCATGCGATAAAAGGAATGACTGATGAAGGTGTGAGGTTTCCTAAAGACATGAGATCGCCTCCGAGGAAGAGGGATCAGACTCAACATTGCGAATTTCACATGGATTATGGGCATGCAATCGAGGACTGTAAAGCACTGCGTCTCGAGGTGGCTCATCTACTTAAGAAGGGTGTGTTAGCTGAATAGCTGACCGATAAGAGGAAACACAACTACTCAAAGAATAGGAGAGAGGAACAACCACCTCGAACACAATCACCAAAAAGAGTGGTGAATTTCATCACCGGAGGGTCCGCGATAAATGGGATAAACTTTGCTGCCGCAAAGAAATTTGTAAAGCCATCAAATACGGCGGAGAAGAGAGTAAGAGTTGGCGGATCAGATAAAGAAAAGGTGTTTAGCAAGGTGGATTGTGATGGGATGATGTTTCCCCACCACGACGCACTAGTGATCACGCTCAGGATCAACGACTGCGATGTCAAACGAGCCCTAATCGATTCTGGCAGCTCGGTGCACATCATTAATTATGGAGCCATCAAGAAGATGTGGTATAAAGATCTCGTCATCCCAAAGGCAACCACAAACGGGGTTCAACAATTCCACCGAGAAGACTTTGGGGGAAATAACTCTCACAACAACTACGGAAGGGGTGGACAAGAAAACCACCTATCAAGTGATGGCTGAGGACATGGCCTATAATGTCATTCTTGGAAGGCCTTGGATCCACGAAATTGGAGCCGTACCATCGACCCTGCACCAGGTAATCAAGTTTCCAACCCCATTGGGAATAAGAGCCATCCGAGGAGAGCAACGAATAGTGCGAGAGTGTTATTCGATTGCAATGAAGAGTACAGTCGCCCCGATCGGGCCAAGCAAATATTATGGTCAACTTGACAAGACCCCTCATCTGTTTTTTCTGGAGAAAACAAGACCTAGTAATCAAGCCCTGCACCATGCACTTGATCACTAGGGGAGGAAGAGAAGGGATGAATGGGGACTTGCCAGATTGACCAACCATTTAGAGTGAATGTTTTTCAAATAAACAAAGACGCAACAACTGGGGACTTCATCAGACCAGACCCTCAAAGAACGAGCGATCATCTCACCGAGGGCTACCCTTGGTGACTCGCTCAATAGTTCATATTTTGATCTTCTAGTTTTTCCTGCCTAAGTCCTGTTGTGACAAGGCAATATTTGTAATAAAGGCTCGCAAATGCACCTTATCAATTAAATAAACTTGATTCAACATCTTTTTATTGTCATCTGATATGCATAGCCATTTGTAATTTAATCCTCCGGCTCAAGGGCGAGACGTCATCCTAAGCTAGCTCGAACAAAGAAAAAAAATATGAAAAGCCTTGCAAGCAAATTCAGTATTCTCAAAAACAGAAGTTCCATTCATAAAAATACTCAAAGGCCAAAGTATTTGCAAAACAAGTGGACCGAAGGCCTTAATAGAAAATGACAACAAAAAAGAAGTAAAAATGCTACCCTAAGCTTCAGCCTCAGAATCATCTTCCTCGTCATCTGAGCTCCCGCTGCTCGAGGGCTTTGACCATCTCGAGGTCAGACTTGTTAGCAGCATTCTTGGCTTGATCAAGCTCAAGCCTTGTGCTCAACAGCTCTTTCTCAAGACTCCTCATTTGAGACTCGAGACCTAGCCGCTCTCTCATCCACCCTGCCTTTATTTACCTGAGATTTTCATCTCGACGGTACTCAATCTCTGCAGCCCTGATTGAATTGATGTAACACTGCAAAGGAAAATTCAGAAAAATCAAAAAAGGAAAACAAAAACAATATAATGTTGGAAAAAAAGTTAAGAGAAGGAAGTCATACATGAATAGCGTGCTGAGCAGCATCGGCTATCAAGTCAGCAATATAGGCTTTCCTAAGGCGGTCACATTCTAATGGACCTAGGAGTCTGCGAAGACTAATCGGGACCTGAATATCACCATCGAGGAGACAAAGATCAGAGGGGATTTTGATATAACGAAATTAACTCCAAGAAACTGCGTTGGGGGCCTGATTAGAAGCAGCTCGAGGAGTCTTGTCTCCCACTCAAGGTGGTTGAACGTTGTCCATTTCCACCGCAGCTGAAGGCTGAGCTCCCCCTTTACCTTTATCAGCAACCTGAATCGGCTCTAGCTCACGGTAGGGGAAACTACAACCTTTTCTTCGTCCCTTTTAATCTCCTCGGCAGGAGTGAGCTCGGGAAAAGGGACAAGCTCTATTCTGGCCTATAGATGATTTTTTCCTTTTCAAAACTAAAAGGAAAGGGAAAAACATAAGTAGCAAAAGAACAAAGCAAAAGGGAAAACAAGAACCGAAGAGACAAATACTCAACATGTCTTAGCCCCAAGGTCAGCTGACCCCTCGGGGACTGTTCCTTTATTTCAATCTTTCTTTCTTTACATCTACATAACACATATATACACATTTGTGTATGTCTACGTAATAGTACATATATACATATATGTATGCATAGAATATGCATCTATGTTATACATATATACATCTATGTATGCATGGAATATGTATAATTTATACAATAGTAGAACATCTTTCTTCTCACTCTTCAGTTTACTCCTTTCCATCTATCATTAAATGTCTAATTCCCGCAGCGTTGAATCCATCTCTTGAAATACATCATCATTAGTGCTCACAACCCTTTAACGATCCAACAATTTTTTTATTTTTGTTGAATAGACTTTAATCTTCATCAAACAAAATGAAAGAACATGTAGATAACAATTAGCACCATAAAGTTGTGGAAACAAGTTTTCTCTCCGTGTCTTTTTTTTTTTTAACTATTACCTGCACAAGAAAAAAAAGTAAAAATAATGAAAACTAAGAACATAAAATGCTCCCCAAATGTTCTAAGTCTATGAAATGGTGAATTGATGATCGGGATTAAGGAAAAAGTTAAAGCATGGAAGTAGCGGCAAGTTAATGACATACATATGGGATCCAAAAAAGCAAAAGAAAAAAGAACCAGACTGGAGGAAGAGAATGTTAGGATACTAGACAGCCAAATAGTGAAGAGTATTGTTCCATGAAATCCTTACTTAAGATCATCAACTCCCATAAAATAGGCATGTATTATGGTAATTATTTCTTAGGTGTGTAATGGCTATTAATAGTGGAATACCTAAGGTTAAATGTCTGTATTGGGTAAAAAACCACCGAGATCTCGAGCGAGGGTACGAGGCTTGGCTCAGGTCAATCTTGAGAATCGAGTCCACGAGGAGAGATGGCATGACCCCTTGTCTCGAAAGACAACCTCGAGGAAGAAACAAAATCGAGTCCAAGGTGCAGAGCTCGAAATGATCGCCACGAAACAATGTCCCCGAGCAAGTATGACACCTCGACAAAACGAGACCTGATCTTTGCAACTGTCGACCGTTGAACAGGCATTTAAGAAGAAGATCATGAGCTGATCATGATCAAATACAGAGTAATGGCCATACAAGCATAGTTATTATGACTATAACGTTACTCTTTTCATCAATTATATATATGACTCATCTGTAACCAAGAAAGGCATTAAGAATAAAGCACTTGATTTTACATTCTTTCTTTTAAGGCTTTGTCTCATTTTATCAGCTCGTTTATTATTTGCTTCGTTTATTTCATCAAACGCTTGCCTTGTTTAAATCCAGTCTTAATTCGATCATAACTTTGATACAAGCAAATTATCAATCAACCCAAAAATAAATTCGATTTGTTGTCCTATCCTGATTTAGGCCAGCACAAATTGGCGCCGTCTGTGGGGAATTGGTAATAACATTTGTTCCAAAGTTTGCAACTTCTAGTTTCGCTAAAGAACAGCCGACATTATTGATGACAATGTTTTCATCCAAACAGCCGACCAAACAACGGGAGCCAGCGAAACTAGTGGAGGGGTCCCAGTCCCTCCAACTGGCCTAACACCGACTTTTAGCTCTATTCCAACAAATACCTCCACTACATTGGTGGGGTTAACACCACCAAATGGATCAACTTCCCCAATCGGCCAAACTTCCCTCGTAGGAGTAATTTCAACCGATCCAACTTTCTCGAGCTCTAGTGATCCATTCCAGCAATTCATGGTGAACTCATTGCAACAACTGCGAGAGCAAGCAGCTGCTCAAGCAGCAGTGAAAGCTCACTTTAATGAACAATTCTGAAGCTCTTTACAAGCCCTCACTTGAAACGGAGGTATGTAGTCTTAACACTGTTCCCATGGGAACCATCCCAGGAGGATTTCTAAACGGAGTCACATCTGGGGGCTCGGAGACTTTAGCCCCCACAGTATCTCAAGCGACCGACTTTGAAAAATAGAAGAAAGATTTCGAGGCCAGCATGGAGATACGGCTCGAAAATGTGCCCGGGGTTCGGAAGCCTCAACGCGTGTTGGATATTGAAAAATGTCGTCAGTTACCTTTGAAACCCAAGGCTGCTCCAGCATCCATTCCAAACCATTTCAAGCTGCAGATCCTAAAAAAGTACGATGGGACAACTGACTCAGTCGACCATGTAATCGAATATATGACCATGGTCAAAAGCAATGATTTGACCCCACTCGAGAGGGAGTCCATGTTCTTTAAAAAGTTCGCCGATACCTTGGAAAAAGGAGCGCTGTGTTGGTACATGCGTCTCCCCTCTGAGTCCATCTCCAATTTTGAGGAATTAGCAGACATGTTCATCAAGGCTCACATTGGAGCCCAGAAAAATCCTTAAAAGAAGGGAGGATATCTTCAACGTCAAAATAGGGATACCTCGAGCTAATCAAGGTCTTCATCGAGCGCTTTCAGGCTGAAAGAATTGATCTTCTAAAATGGATGACAGGATGGCTTTGGAAAAGAATCTCAATATGAGCAATTCTAAAGCTGCGGTCGAGTTGAAAAAAAAGCTTCAACAGTGGCAAGCCTGGACCTGGAACGAGCTACATGATCAAGCCACATCAAAGATCAGGCTTAAGGAAGCAGAGTGGAGAAGGACAGGTCGGAACAGTTCCTACCGAGGTTGATCTGAGTCCTCTTGACGCGCCGACGCTCCACGAGGGAATTCAAAAAATCGTTACGAGCCATACAATGGAGCTCAAAAACAACATGTAAGTCAGTGCCTCGGAAGATATCAACATGTGAGCCAGCGGCTGGGAGGAAATTCTGGCTCGTCCTCCAATAAAAAATCCTTGGGCCCGTCTTTAGTATCCAAAGAGAAAGATTTGCCTCGGATCTCTGAGTACAATTTTAGCATATCGACCTCTGAATTGGTGCATGCAATAAAAGGAATGATTGATGAAAGTGTGAGGTTGCCTAAAGACATGAGATCGCCTCCGAGGAAGAGGGATCAGACTCAACATTGCGAATTTCACATGGATTATGGGCATGCAATCGAGGACTGTAAAGCACTGCGTCTCGAGGTGGCTCATCTCCTTAAGAAGGGTGTGTTAGCTGAATACCTGACCGATACGAGGAAACACAACTACTCCAAGAATAGGAGAGAGGAACAACCACCTCAAACGCAATCACCAAAAATAGTGGTGAATATCATCACCGGAGGGTCCGAGATAAATGGGATAAACTTTGCTGCCGCAAAGAAATTTGTAAAGTCATCAAATACGGTGGAGAAGAGAGTAAGAGTTGGTGGATCAGATAAAGAAATGGTGTTTAGCAAGGAGGATTGTGATGGGATGATGTTTCTCCTCCACGACGCACTAGTGATCACGCTTAGGATCAACGACTGCGATGTCAAACGAGCCCTAATCAATTCTGGAAGCTCGGTGCCCATCATTAATTATGGAGCCATCAAGAAGATGTGGTATAAAGATCTCGTCATCCCAAAGGCAACAAAAAACGGGGTACAACAATTCCACCGAGAAGACTTTGGGGGAAATAACTCTCATAACAACTACGGAAGGGATGGACAAGAAAACCACCTTTCAAGTGATGGCCGAGGACATAGCCTATAATTTCATTCTTGGAAGGCCTTGGATCCATGAAATTGGAGCCGTACCATCGACCCTGCACCAGGTAATCAAGTTCCCAACCCCATGGGGAATAAGAGCCATCCGAGGAGAGCAACGAATAGCGCGAGAGTGTTATTCGATTGCAATGAAGAGTACAGTCGCCCCGATCGGGCCAAGCAAATATTATGGTCAACTTGACAAGACCCCTCATCTGTTTTTTCTGGAGAAAACAAGACCTAGTAATCAAGCCCTGCACCATGCACTTGATCACTAGGGGAGGAAGAGAAGGGACGAATGGGGACTTGCCAGATTGACCAACCATTTAGAGTGAATGTTTTCCAAATAAACAAAGACGCAACAACTGGGGACTTCATCAGACAAGACCCTCGAAGAACGAGCGATCATCTCACCGAGGGCTACCCTTGGAGACTCGCTCAATAGTTCATATTTTGATCTTCTAGTTTTTCCTGCCTAAGTCCTGTTGTGACCACGCAACGTTTGTAATAAAGGCTCGTAAATGCACCTTATCAATGAAATAAACTTTGATTCAACATCTTTTTATTGTCTTCTGATATGCATAGCCAATCGTATTTTAAGCCTCCGGCTCGAGGGCGAGACTTCATCCTAAGCTAGCTCGAACAAAGAAAAAAAACATGAAAAGCCTTGCAAGCAAATTCAGTACTCTCAAAAAGAGAAGTTCCATTCATAAAAAGACTCAAAGGCCAAAGTATTTGCAAAACAAGTGGCCCGAAGGCCTTAATAGAAAATGACAACAAAAAAGAAGTAAAAATGCTACCCTAAGCTGCAGCCTCAGAATCATCTTCCTCGTCATCTGAGCTCCCGCTGCTCGAGGGCTTTGACCATCTCGAGGTCAGACTTGTTAGCAGCATTCTTGGTTTGATCAAGCTCAAGCCTTGTGCTCAACAGCTCTTTCTCAAGACTCCTCATTTGAGACTCGAGACCTAGCCGCTCTCTCATCCACCCTGCCTTTATTTACATGAGATTTTCATCTCGACGGTACACAATCTCTGCAGCCCTGATTGTATTGATGTAACACTGCAAAGGAAAATTCAGAAAAATCAAAAAGGAATACAAAAACAATTTGGAAAGAGAAGTTAAGAGAAGGAAGTCATACATGAATAGCGTGCTGAGCAGCATCGGCTATCAAGTCAGCAATATAGGCTTTCCTAAGGCGGTCACATTCTAACGGACCTAGGAGTCTGCGAAGACTAATCGGGACCTGAATATCATCATCGAGGAGACAAAGATCAGAGTGGATTTTGATATAACAAAATTATCTCCAAGAAACTGCGTTGGGGGCCTAATTAGAAGCAGCTCGAGGAGTCTTGTCTCCCACTCGAGGTGGTTGAACGTCGTCCATTTCCACCGCAGCTGAAGGCTAAGCTCCCCCTTTACCTTTATCAGCAACCTAAATCGGCTCTAGCTCGCGGTAGGGGAAACTAGAACCTTTTCTTGGTCCCTTTTTATCTCCTCGGCAGGAGTGAGCTCGGGAAAAGGGACATGCTCTATTCTGGCCTGTTCTACTTCCGGGGGTCTCTCCATAGATGATTTTTTCCTTTTCAAAACTAAAAGGAAAGGGAAAAACATAATTAGCGAAAGAACAAAGAAAAAGGGAAAACAAGAACCGAAGAGACAAATACTCAACCTGTCTTAGCCCCAAGGTCATCTGACCCCTCGGAAACTGTTCCTTTCTCTTCATCTTTCTTTCCTTCATTTTCTTTTCCCTTCGAAAGGTTTCCAATCAAACCTTGAAGGGCACTTAAAGCATCCTCTGCCTCAGGGATTTCCTTCTTCTTCTTCTTCTTCTTCTTCTTCTTCTTCTTCTTCTTCTTCTTCTTCTTCTTCTTCTTCTTTTTTTGTCTTTTCTCCTTCGGCGTGGTGATCGCCCTTTTTGGGAGACCTACAACAAAGAAAGACAATGATTCGCCAGGAAAAGGCAACTCGAGGAAAATATGAAGGACATTAACTTGGTTGAAGAGAACTCACCATGCCGTTTGCATGCCAATCGATTCTCATCCAAGGCAGCTAAAACCATCCATGACCTTTTCGATATAGGTTTGACATCGATTATAGCTTGGACCTATTGGGTCAAGTCCTTCGGGTAGACAATTAGGATCGCCTTGGCTAAAGCAAGTCAAAGAAGTGTCGAAGCAAAATCGAAAATAATTGAGGAAAAACGCCGAGGAGGATACTTACGTGCTCTATTCCATCGCTCGGGAAAGCCAGGCTTTGGGGGAAAAAAGGTCAGTTGGCAACAGAACGAAGCGCTCATTCCATCTACGATCCTCGACATCCTCGCTCTTTGTAACCAACGAGTACGAGCCTCGTTTGTTGATCAGCTGGACGATTCCGTCCTTGTGAAGGGAAGGGTAGAAGAGGTACAAAAGGTGATCGAGAGTAAAAGTGACCCTGGCTAGCTTACTCATAAATTTGAGGCATTGGACATGCCTCCACATCCCGGGGCCAATTTGGGCTATGCATAATTGATAGGTGCCGAAAAAGGTATCCAACACCTCGGGGATAGGAAGAGAAAACCCTATTATGAAGGGGTAGGTAAATACAGAATAGAGCCTCTCGACTCTATCGCATACTCGACTCTCTGCGGCAGGAATACCAACCTTAACCTCAGGACCCCAATTGCAATCATGTCGAACCAAATGTATGTTCGCCTCAGTAATCAAACTTGGCGTATTTTTAACAGGGATATTTATCTTCTTCCTGATATCCGACTCGGTCTGAAGCTGCATGACAAAGTCCTTAAAGAGGTCAATTTTCGAAGGAATAACGTTGTGAGGCTCCAGCTCAAGATCATCCGAAAGAAGCTCATCGTTACCAATGTCCTTCATGGTAACATCATCGTCGCCAACCATACCCGCCTCTGCAGTATCAGTCACGACTGGGCGTTGTTCTTTGCCCAAACCACTTGATTGAGGAAGATCATCCATGTTAAAATCAGGAGGAACAATAACACTCAAGGGTTCGGGAACGTTCACTAATTCACCACCAATAATAATAGTGTCGCCAAAAGAAGGTTGAGATTTTGGTGAATTTGGCTTAGAAATTTCTCAGAAAAGAGTTCCTGGACAGTAAAAGAAGAAAAATTCAGGAAGTTTTACTGCTAAAAGCAAGAAAATACGTGAATAAGAAGAAAAGGCGCGGCTATATATAGGTTAATGAGCCATGATTACAATTACATGGGGAAGGCAAAGCAAGAAATCATGCCCAATCAGTGATTGCCACGCGTGATTGATGGGAATATGGAGTGACAACCTCCACTTTCGAATTTCACGACATATGAACGGCCATGGCAATCTCCCGCCTAAACTCATTCCACTCTTCGACAGATCTGAAAACTGCTCGAAGAGCGGAGGGACTATCTGTATTGGGTAGAAAACCACCGAGATATCGAGCGAGGGTACGAGGCTCGACTCAGATCAATCTTGAGAATCGAGTCTACAAGGGGAGATTTCACGACCCCTGGCCTCAAAAGACCACCTCGGGAAAGAAACAAAACCGAGTCCAAGGTGCAAACCTCAGAATGATTGCCACGAAACAATGTCCCCGAGCAAGTATGACACCTCGACAGAATGAGACCTGATCTTTGTAACTTTCGACCGTTGCCCAGGCATTTAAGAAGAAGATCATGAGCTGACCACGATCAAATATAGAGTAATAGCAAGAAAAGCACGGTTATTATGACTCTAACATTACTCTTTTCATCAATTATAAATAGGACTCATCTGTAACCAAGAAAGGCATTCAGAAATACAATACTCGACTTTACATCCTTTCTTTTAAGGCTTTGTCTCATTTTATCAGCTCGTATTTACTTGCTTCATTTATTTTATCAAACGCTTGCCTTGTTTAAATCCAGTCTTAGTTCAATCATAATTTTGATACAAGCAAATTATCAATCAACCCCAAAATAAATTCGATTTGTTGTCCTATCCTGATATAGGCCAACACAATGTCTATAATTCATAATAAGAGAAGAATAAGTTTATTTAATGTTGATGACTCTTATGAATTTCTATGCCATGTAAATTACCTATAAACAACAGGATTCTTTTATTCCTTCCCGTTTGGCTATTTGTTTCCGAAATAAGCAATATAAACTATTTTATACCAGAATTGCGGATTTATAGTAGTTTGAATTCAACACATGAGACTTCATATCGGGACTAGCAATCCTTAGATAAAACACTTGAAATACCAAAATATCTTCGATTAAGTATATATTTAATGGTTAGACCCAAATTTGTGAAGGATTAAAGCTGATTTCTTCTTCCTGTACTTATTTGTCTCTTGTTATTAACATTTATTTGTAACGTAAAAGTATATAACTTTTGTAATTAATCAATTTTTTGAAATCAAACATGGATGATGATGAAATTATCGTGTAATTACGTAAAGAAAAACAAAGATGAATTTGTAATTACTAAATATTTTAGTTACCACCCTAATAATTATACATGCTCATAATTACAGAGGAATTTCCAAAATAGACCTCATCCAATTCCCAAATTCCACCCTTACTTACGCGCCTTAGAATTCAGGCTTCAATACTATTGTTAACAGAAGGTGTGGCTTCGTGGACCATTTGATCGGTGGGCATGGGCTCTGGTATCTTAAGTATTATGTTGGTTGGTAAGTCACCAATGGTAGACTTCCTCTCATCACTAGCTACCTTGCTTGTACGATGCGTTCAAATTTCAAGAACCATATTCTACAAATCTTTGTATGAACATGAATTGAGGATCTTTACATAGGTTCGAGTTGCCTGGTTAATACTTAGTAGCAGTAAGCAATCGATAAAGATATTAATTTGAAAGAAACCAAAAGGCACTTATTTTGAGTTTTTTTAAAGGGACTTCTTTTGTTGAGCTTCCCAAACAAATCAAAGCTGCAATAGTTGCTAGATGGACATATTGGTAAATTTACATCTTAGCTTCTAGCGCTTCGACACTGTTGAGATACGAGATACAAGGTGGTTGATTTTCTGGTATAAGTTAAGATACGGCGAGATACGAGGAGATTGGTTTCAGGGGCGTAGGCACCCTATAGGAACAGGTGTTTGGGACACCCCTTCATCGAAACATTTCATTATGTATATGTATGCATGTTAAAAATATGAAAATCACACTATTTAGTACAAATAAAGAAAAGTGACTGTGCTTTAAACATCAAGGTTTCATAGTTTAGTGGTTTAATGCATTGACAAAGTTTACAATGGTGAGAGTTTGGATCCTGATTTAGGCATAGCTTATCCTTTTTATTAAATTTTTCAAACATTCACCGCTTAGAATATTCGAAGTTAGTAGGGACTGAACATTCAACCATCTTCTAACTTAAGAAGTACCAAACAACTTGTGTTAGGCTCCTTTACTTATTAAACCTACAATAAACAATAAAAAAATTCTTGAAAAGTGAAACTGCTTGTAAAAAATCTTGCGTACGAAATTGATTGGTTTTCTGATGTAAGTTGAGATACAACACTAGAATCAACTCGAATCTATTGCTGCTTCCATTAAAAGAAGCTAAGAATGAAGTGAAATTTGGGAGGGGATGAGCAAAAAGTAAAATTAGAAAAATGGGAGGAAGAATGTAAGGTTTTGCTATGTTATGCTATCTTTTTGCTATGTTTGTAATTGACTTTTCCTTTCTCCTATATTAGGTAATTGTGCTAAAATATTACTCCCTCCGTCCCAGTTTATGTGGCACCATTTGACCGGACACAAAGTTTAAGAAAATAGAGTTTGACCTTGTTAAGTATCAATTTTACCCTTGAAAAAGCAAGAGAGAGAATATTTGAGTAACAAAAAAGTTGTTGGTAGGTTTAAAAGTATGTAGGGCCCAACAAGGGTAAAATAGAGATGATGCATTAAATAGTTGTCAAATAAGGAATGGTGCCACTTATTTTGGGACAAATAAAAAAGGAAATGGTGCCACATAAATTGGGACGGAGGGAAGAGGAGAGTAGGAGTAGTAAGAGTAAGCTTTGTTTTGTAACTAACTTCTCAAAATTTTTCTATAAAAATTATTTTTCATAACTGGTGGATAGAACAGTCTTATACTTTTTACAGGGGAAGTGCAGATATAGCCGCTTTTTGGCTCGTTTTTACAGTTGAGTCATTTTTTAAAAATTATTTAATTTTGGCACCTTTTTGTACTCAGACCTTGGGGCCTGAACTTCATACCTTCAGGTCTTAACTTCAGATCATCAGGTCTGAAGTTGAACTTCAAGCCTGAAGGTTTGAAGTTCAGCCTCCAAATTCTAAAGTTAAAAAAAGTTGTTGAAAACTAAATGATTTTTAAAATATGGCCGAAACTAAATAGCAGTAGGAAAGTGGATGCAAATTATTTTTCACTTTTCCACCAAAGATTATAGGAATTTTGCATAAAAGTACTAGTTTTAGAAGTTATTTGCAAAACATAGTAATATTTTAGCAAAAATTACCCAATATAGATGAAAGGAAAATTTAATTACAAAACATAGCAATATTTTTCCATAACATAGAAAACCCTTACATTCTTCCTCCTACTTCCCCCAATGTCACTTTTTCTCCTCTAAATTCTCCCAATTTCACTTTTCCTCCCTTCGTTTCTTCCTAATTTCATTTTTTAATCCTCCCATTTCTCCCAATTTCACTTTCCTCCTCCCATCCTTAACCACCTCGTATCTCACCGTATCTCACCGTATCTCGATGTTTCTCAACTACCAACCACATCGTATCTCGCTATATCTTGTCGTATCTTGCTGTATCTGCATTGTTTTGCACCGTATTAACTATTTCTCGACTGTATGTAGACTGTTTCGACATTTTTTCATCTCGTTTGTGCA
This sequence comes from Petunia x hybrida, assembly GCA_037355625.1. Lineage (NCBI taxonomy): Eukaryota > Viridiplantae > Streptophyta > Magnoliopsida > Solanales > Solanaceae > Petunia > Petunia x hybrida. The sequence goes on along the minus strand of JBBBVM010000691.1, from coordinate 6,528 downwards.
TTGTTTCTCACTGTTTCTAAACTATTTCAATTTTTTGCGTTGTTTAACATTATTTTATATATATTTTGTTTCATACATTTTCACTAGCTGTTTTAGACTATTTCAGCATGTATCTTGTTGTATCTGCACTATTTTTGCCCCGTATCAAAGTGTATCTCACTGTACGTATCTACATTGTTTCAGGTTGTTCCAGCACTGTTTCAGGTTGTTTTGCACCGTATCTAACTTTTCTTGACTTATCTAGTTGTTTCTAAACGGTTTCAGCATTGTTTCATCCCGTTTGTGTGTTATTTCTCACTGTTTCTAAACTATTTCATTTTTGCGCAGTTTCACATTATTTTTTACATTTTGTTTCAGACTTTTTCACTAGCTGTTTCTGACTGTATCATACTATTTCAATGCTGTTTCAGACTGTTTCAAAAGTTGTTTCAGATTGTTGCAACACTGTTTCAGACTGTATTATACTATTTCAACGTCATTTCAGACTGTATCAGATTGTTTCAATAGCTGTTTCAGATTGTTTCAACGATGTTTCAGACTGTATCATACTGTTTTTGCACCTACACCTCACTGTACCTGCACTATTTTTGCTTCGTATCTAACTGTATCTCGCTGTATCTGTGCTGTTTCAGGATTTTTTCTAAATTGGTCACGCTATTTTAGAATTGTTCGGCATTGCATCCTGCTGTATCTACGCTATTTTTGCTCCGTATCTAACTATATCTCAGTGTATTTTCCCATTTAAGACTGTTTCATCAACGTTTCTAAGTGTTTTGGGTTTTTTTCATTGTTTCTGCATTGTATCTAACTGTTTCTAGACTTCTTCTTTTTTATGTAGTTGTTTCTACATTGTTTCAACATTATTTCATCATGTTTCTGCTTTGTATCTGTTGACACCCAATTTTGTCCCGAATTTTGAATTTTAAAGTGTTGTATTAATTGGAAGGGCTAAATTATAATTTTAAATAACCAAGTTGCTAAATTTAAAGGGAAAAAGGCCATAATCCCAATGCGTAGCTCAATCCCAGCTCACCCGTGCAATCTCATTCCTTGCCTTACTTAATCCTAAAATGAGGCTAATTCCGTTCTCAGTCTCAAAAATATGCTCTACCCGTGCGAAACCTCAAGTTTATAACTAAATCCTCAAATGCTGGCTAAATTCGTTCTTAAAGCTAGAATCCTGCCTATTTATGCAAAGCCATATACATATTATCACACACCCATTTCACCCATGCCCATACCCGTTTTCCTCAGTTCTTCCCCGTTAATCCAATTCCCCAACCCGTCATCCCCCATTTCGACCCGAAAAACCCTCGACCCGCGACCCAATAGATTGTCTTCTCCGTACGATCGATGAGTTGGACAAGTAACGCTGTTCCAGCTGGTGTTTTGGCGTGTTCTTACTTATTCCCCAACGTATATTTCATCCTGACCATTCATTTCAAAAGTTTGAATCAATCCGATCCGTGAGATATCATAACATCTATTTTCTCTTTGAATCAGGGTGAAAGTAGTACAATCCAAGAGGATTATACTATTTTGACCTTGGTTTCAAAGGGGAAAAGCTAAGGGTGTGAGGGTCGCTTTTGGGAATTCAAAGAGATCCGAAACCCTAAATTAAGGTATAAATAGTTTATTGTTATTAGTTGGGGTTGGGGTTGGAGGGGGAATATCATTGAAAAACAGCAGCATATGTAGTACACATAAAAAAGCTTCTCTCTCAGTTTTAAGGAAATTTATACATATAGTGTTACCGTTTTTTTTTGGAGTGGGTTCTTGGCATTTGTTTCCTGTTATCGCTCCTTAGCAAGTCGAGTCGTCACCCTCACTCGAATAGCTTTGTCGAATCGCTTTGTCGCGTCGCATCTCGCTTCGGATCCTAGCCCCTTTTCACTGCTTCGCAAAAGAATTACACCCTTGGGACGAGTTCGAGTTGAAATAAAACTCTCAAACGGGAAGGCTACGTGCATTGGAAGTTATTTGATCTGCTCCGCATTTTCGGGACTTGATATCCCCGAAAATGTTAAAAAAGAAAGAAAAATGAAAATCACAAGTCTAAGGCTCAATGATTGAGTTTGCGCTTCCGGGTTCTATCTTCTAAACTCCATCCTTCTCTCTCATCCCCTTTAGAAAAGCATGTTTTAGGAGCCCTGTAGAATAGAAATGATATTTGAATTTTGAATAATTATTGTAAATTACTTAAATTATTTTTATATGAATGCTTTGTATCATTTTTTCGCGAATCGCCAATTGATTTATGGATGTTTAGAACCATTTGTAATGAGTGCAAAAAAATCGACTAAAATCTTACCATCGTCATAATTCGCATTTGAATTGCTCTTACGTATTATTAAATATTCAATTATATTATCATCAATTTATTAGTTAATCAATTAAAGTAATCATTTAGTACAACCTAAGTGATTTTATCAATTAAGATGTATAATCAAAAATATGTATTTATTAGATTTACTCCTTTATTTAATTAAAAGTAAGTATTTCATATTAATTAAGTTATTAATTGTTTATTTATTTATCTATTTATTCAAAATTAATTAATCATTTTATTATCCAATTATTTATCTAGTTTGTTTTATTTAATTATCTAACTTCATTTAACCTTTATTTATTTAATTAATTAACCAATTGATCATTATTTAATTATCCATTTAATCAACCTTAAATTTGGTCATTTATCTGTATAAGTATCGGCATTAAAAATCTTGTCTTATTTATATTTATTCCTCTCATCTTTATTTAAAATTAATTTTATATAGTTATTATCCTTAACAAATTCGTGAAAATCGCCGGATTAACCGCATTTAGCGGATTTTCGAAAGTGCTCCCGCAAGGGACCTTCTTTCGGAAATAAAAGAACCACTTACCTAAGAATCTCTGATTTTAATTTAATAAATAATAAATTGCACTCTTTAGTTAACTTAGGTTCCTAATAATCCTTAAATTAGGTGGCGACTCCAAAGAAAACCCTTCAGAGTCCCATTTTGTTGAAATATACCCGAAACCTATCTTTTCTTAAAAGAAAGGGTAATTTTTTGGATGGTTCAACAGCGTGGCAACTCTGCTGGGGATACGCAAATGGTTCTAACCAAAAGATTTTCACGAATTTGCTTTCTTTATATATGTGTTGATTGTATGTATGCGTAGCTTAACTCTTTGTTTGTTTGCATGCGTAGAATTAATTGTTGGAAATGAATGTATTGAAGCATGTTTTTATTTGTGCATAGTCTGCATTCCGTTCATATTTCCTCCCTCATGGAGCCTGTCAATTCTCTTTCACCTACTCGATTTCATCACGGGGCACCCGCTTGACGGGTAGTTATGCAGGAAGGGCATTGCCCTTACCTCACTCTTTGAAACTTCTTTCGTGTCACCAAAAGTTAGTTCGGGATATTGAGATTGCCTGGTTTTGTCATGGCCAGTTCTACTGCGTTGTGAGGCCAGGTCTATCCCGCATAGGTCGAGTCAGCCTCAACCGTTAGCCCACTCTTAGATGGAACTTTTAGGAGCATGCATGCATTTACACCTTAGTCTGGACCCGGTCCTTGATACCGCCTCCATAGTTAGGAAACCGCCCTTACGTCAACGGGTTCTTGAAACCCGACGACAATGCATATTATGTGCTGTGTGATAACGAATCCTCAGTCCTAACCATGTTTTGAGCAAATCAGATTTGGAAATCTGTCTCCTATGTTGTCTTTTAGGTCAGAAAATGGATGAATTTAGCAGAATTTTGTGAAGAAGACAAAATTGTAGTTTGGGGAAAGTTAGGCAGATTTGGTTGGTTTGTGTTTTGGAGGTGGCCTGGTGTAGTGAGATCTAAGAGGCGAAGCCCCTGGTGTCTTTAAAAGGATCAGTGGGGTCCCTCTCAAGAATGACTTTGCGTGTGTGCAGGCCCATGTTGACTAACCAGCTGCAAATTCTTATGGAATGAAGTATGCTTGTCGCATACTAGGAGAGTGAAGCCCCTATGTCTATAAACGCGATGGGGTCCCTCCTTGAAGACCACTGCGGTCTTGGCTACCTAGGAAACTGAGAGGCTTGATTAAAGCCGAGGACCAGTGAGGAGCCCTATGAACAAGGTCTGTGAGCCTGCAAAACCTAGGAAGCTGAGAGGCTTGTCTAAAGCCGAGGACCAGTGAGGTTTTATTTGAAAGGCCAATTGGCGCCTTTCATGATTTGCAGTCTGGTATTGTGAAGGCAGTTGGAAATCTCACCCCTGGATGTTTTGAAATAATTGGGAGTTGCGCTTGGAGGAGCGTTGATGTTTGCAAAAGGTATAGAGGTTTGTTTCAGGTTTTAGGCATTTGGGTTTAGAAATTTGGTGCAGATGTTGTAGAGAGCATAAGTTGTGTTAGAATTTTGAGTTGGCACCAACTTTGAGAAGATAGTTGGGATAACAGAATTGCGGTGTCGAGGCGGCGAGCTAGCTAATTATTATCAATTGTTATTATTTATCGCTTACTCTAAATCTGAATTGCTAAAACTGGCATGAACTATTTTTCGTTACCACTTGTTTGCGCGTCTTAGGCCCACCTCTGGCAAAGAGGCACCTTACAGGGTAGGAAACGTTCGCATTTTCATTTACGCTCCACTACTTGTGTTTGCCACATGTCAACTTGTTTAAAATACAAAGCGCTACGTGATGCGCGCTACGTGATTGTGTGCAATTTTGCCAATGACATGCAAACTAACATAGCTACTTTTGAACTTTTCTTTTGTTTTGTTTATCCCCATTCAGAGGTTTGATTTGTGCTGATTTAAGCTGGCTGATCACTCCTATTACACAAGGACAAAGGACCAATCTGCATACTGGTACACATTTCCACAACTGACAATGACTGGAATAGATGATGAACCTCGCAATACCGAGAAAAATCTTGCAACTCCTGAATCATCAAGAGGAAATGTCATTATTGCTCAAGACGAACTGATTCTTGAAATGGCTAAGGAACTACAGATGCTAAAAGATGAGCTGGCTGCGGTAAAAGGGCAAACTCCTAAAAACACGCCGCTGCGTGGGCCCGATGCATCACACTCTCTGGTTCAAATGGGGCAATCTCTGGGCAATCTCTGAACTCAATTGATGGGGTCGCCAATATGAACACACCTTTGAACACCCACAATTCTTTAAAAGCACCAGTCCACCAAAGCAACTTGCCACTTGTCCAAGCTCCACCTCCAAATAACGCTCAATCTAGCCAAACAATTAACCGACCACCCATCTACCCATCACATCAACAACACCCATCATACACCCGCACCCTGCCAATACTTATTATCAGACAAACACTCCATATCCATACCAAACCTCCACTTACCAAAATGAACCCATCCCACAAGCTATACTAAAAATCCACCTGCACCATTAGTCCAGGCGGTGTCTGGCGGGCAAGATGTTCCTATTGTGCAAATTGATGATTACACCAATCCTCCTTATGTGAAGTTTAAAATGGTGTTAGAAGAGCCGAAAAAGCAGTCGATGGGGGTGAAGATTTAGAGAAAAAGGTACAAGGTTGGGTGATGAGTGCTCTTAGCAAAGCATCAAAAGGCAAGGACAAGGAAAGTCTAGAATATGAAGACTTGTGCGTTCATCCTGGGATTGAATACCCAGAAGGGTACAAAGTACCAAAGTTTGTTAAGTTTGATGGCAAAGGCAACCCCCGAGCCCATTTGAGAAGGTACTGTGAACCTTGGGAGTGGGAAAGAATGAAGAGCTCCGTATGAAATTATTCATTCATAGTCTTGAAGGCGAAGCTTTAGACTGGTACTCCGAGCAGGATCCCTCAAAATGGATTAACTGGAGGAGTGGCTCACGACTTCATGGAGCGTTTTGGTTTCTATGCTGAAATACCATTAGATCGGTTGGCTATTGCAAGGTTTAAGAAGAAGCCGACCGAGACTTTTAGGGAATACGCGGTACGTTGGAGGAGTGACTGCCAAAGTTAAGCCTCCCATGAGTGAGGAAGAGTTTGTGGGACATTTCATCGAGACATTGGATGAATTTTACTATGATCGAATGGCATCCATGACTAACTCTACTTTTGCCAATCTAGTGAAAACGGGGGAGATGTATGAAGCTGGTTTGAAATCTGGTAGGATCACAAATTTGGCCGCTTTGCAAGCTACAAGTAAGGCAATCCAGTCTGGGTCTGGTAATGCTTTAACAAAAAAAGAAAGAGGAAGTGGGAGCTGTTGTGGGAGACATCGAGCGTCGACCGGCTGGAAAGTTGAATTTTGACAATTCGTCTGCTTTTCCTACCTACCAAAGCCCATATTACCCAAATTACCCCACTCACTACCAGATGCCACCTGTTCCTTATCGGTTTACAATGCACAAGCAAATTACTACCAACCTGAGCACATGCACCTAATCAATACCCTCGTCAGCCAAATTTTCAAGCACCCCAGAATTACCAGCCTCGTCCTCCTGTTCGTCCCAATGTGCAAGGGTTTAATCAGAATTACGAAAAGAGAGCAACCAAAACCTATACTCCCCTAGCCGAGTCA
>JBBBVM010000690.1:1800000-2046768 GCA_037355625.1 Petunia x hybrida | reverse complement strand
GAGAAAACCTCTCAATTTTTATTCATCATAAATCTATATTGTTGTCGTTCAAAAGTAAAGAAATAACCCTTTATATGGAGTAGGGGCTGGCCATAGGCCTTACAAAATCCTATCAAATATAGTTCTAAGTAATAATGAAATAGGAAAAAGAAACCAACTAGGAAAGAAAATCCTATAAATAGGAAAAGGAAGAAAATAAAAAAACTAGAAAAGTAAATATCCTAATAAACTGGTAAACTAATCTAATTAATTTGGAACAAACCTAATTATATAGGAAAATATATCCCAGTTAATTTAGGAAACGAATCCCACTTGAACTAGGAATCCTTGATAGCAACTGCAAGCAACTTGGGGTACACTTCATGAAATCCTTTGACCATCCTTTGCTTTTTGGGCTGAAACTAAGCATATTTTATGGCTAAAACGTGACCCTATATGGCTCTTCTTGGGCTCAAGTTTGGCCACTTTAAGCTCCTTAATTAGTCCAAAAATAGACTGATTTGGAACCCAATGTTTCCACTTCAAATTGTAGTATTTTGACTTAATATCATCACTTGTACCTCAATTTGGACCATATAATATTCTCATCACTTAGACAAAAGGTCATCTTGGCTTTGAGCTCTTTCTCTTCACAATTCAAGTGCAATGCTTGTTTTGAGCTTTCTTTATGCGATCTTATCATATGCTTTCCAAGAACTTCCAAATATTCATCCAAGTATTTCAATGGATTTTTCCTTCCATGGATGCTATCACAAACTCTCCCTTACCAAGCCTTTGGAAAGCAAGTCATCAACTTGTTTTTGCAACTCCCTTGTATCCTCGGGATGCTTCTATAGGCCGGCTTGTTCGGGATTTGAGAGCCCGGAATAAAGTCAATTTGATTGTTCAATACCTCTCAAGGGAGGTAAGCCATCGGGCATCTCATCCGGGAACATGTCCCCAAAGTTTCCAGACATTTTTCAAAGCACTAGGCATAGGGCTAGAAGAAAAATCACAATTAGAGTTAAGGATCATACCTTTGTGCACTAGGCATAGGAGAAACTTGGTGCCATCATTACCTTTCAAGAGCTCGCCCGGTGTCATCATGGCACACTGCCACCGGTAGATGAAGTAGGTGGGATTGCCACCATGCTTTTGGACAAAGGGCTAGTCTCAATGAGTGACTTAGCCTTTGCCACCCCTCAACTCCTTCATTTTCTTGTAGTCATCACTTACTTGCTTAGGAGTGAGAGGTTTAAGCACAAATCTCTTCCCTTCATGTTTGACCGTGTAAGTGTTGAACGACCATCATGCACCACTTGCCTATCGAATTGCCATGGCCTTCCTAAGAGTAGGTGGCATGCTTGCATAGGCACAACGTCTCAAACAATGCTCATCAACATAACTACCCATTCTAAACTTGATCACGGCTTGTTCATCACTTTAAGCTCCCCACTTCACTAAGCCATTGTAACCGGTAAGGTTTAGGATGCTTCATGGTAGTTAACTTCAATTGAGCCACTAGTGATTGACTCACTACATTTGCACAACTTCCGGAATCAATTATCATAGAGCAAACAACATCTTTGACCCGGCACCTAGCATGAAAAGATTTTCCCTTTGCAAGGTTTCACTATCTTCCACAATCATAGCTCCTAGGCTCCGTCTCACAACCAAGAAAGTATGAGGATCCTCCTCCTCCATCGTATCATCAAGCAAATCATTCTCCTCTACTCCCTCATCTCCCTCTACTCCCTCTACTCCCTCATCTTCCGATTCACTCTCTTTCTCATATGCCTCATTGCCAACAACAATCATGGTCCTCTTTGTAGGACACTCCCTAGCAAAGTGACCATACCCCTTGCACTTGTGGCATTGTATTGAAGAAGAAGTAGGGCATGTAGTTGAGTTTTAGAGTCACCTCCCACATTAGGTGTGTTCTTCTCAAACGGCTTTTCACATCCTTGGTAGCATTTGCACCACTTGCTCCACTTGCACTTGGGAACCTTGCATTTGTGGTAGGAGGCTTCCAATCCTTTGGTTTGCTTGTTGGAGTAGGAGTGCTACTCTTATAGCGGAGGGATTTCTCCTCCTTGAGCCATTTCTCGGCCTCAACCGCATCTTCACATAGCTGTAATGATCATCATATTTGTGGAACTTCAATTGTGAAGCTATGTCTCGGTTCAAGCCCCCTTTGAAACGGATCATGGCCGTCTCATTGTCTTCATCATCTAAGTCAAGGATCATTCGGATTTGCTCAAATTCATTGAAATATTCACCAACCGATTTGTAACTTGCTTCAAGTCATATAGACGCCTTTGTTGTTCAACCCGGTATGATTAGTCAAGTACTTCTCATCCATCACACGGATCAACTCTTCCCAAGTAAGATTAATAGCCATACCCGTCCTTCTTCTATTTCTCTTCACCGACTCCCACCAAGTAGAAGCAAAAGATTCAAAGGAGGATATTGCATACTTGGTCTTCTTCACATCGGGCATATCATTAGTGTCAAAGATACGCTCCATAGCCAATTTCCAACCAATGTACTCCACCGGGTCACTACTTCCTTTGAAAGAAGGAATAGTGAGCTTCACACTATTGAGGTTGTTGTTGTGTCACGACCCCTTGGAACGGCTCCGGTTGGCCTCCTTGGTGATCATCATAAGCAACATAGTCCTTCTAACATTCCTCCCTCCATACCCTAAGGGTGGCCCTCGACCTCGGCCTCTACCCCGATCCACATTCCGACCCCAATTCATAGCTCGCCTTGGTTGAAAGTGATCATCAAACCCATACACATTGTCATCATAATCAACTTCCTCCCCTTCTTGAGCCTCAACAACTTGCTCAAGAGGTTGCACATTTCGGACGGGTCTGGTAGTGGAAAGTTTCTTGGAGGATTGTCCAAAATACGGGGAATGCCCGTTCGTTCAACTCTCTCTCGGTCCTCCTTTACCCGTTGTGATTGAGCAATTCAACAACTTGCTCCGGGGTAAAATTAGGACTACTTGAGCCTTCACCGGTCTCAATTTGGACACTCGGGGTCCCCTTTTCATTGGGACACTCGGGGTCCCAGTTCTCCTTGGGTACTTGAAGCACCCCTTTCAAGGACTCAATCCGTTGAGTCAGAACATCCATCTTGGCAAGAAGGCTAGCCAAGGCCTCCTTTATAAAATCTTGACCTTCGTTGGCCATTGTACCTACAAGAAAGAAACAAGAGTTAGTTAAAACACCTCACTCGCTCCCTCACTTGTGTTCACTCGGATCACTCTTTTGGGTGGCGGTGGATATTTCACTCAACTTGTAGTCCCAAGCTTCACGTAGATGATTAGCAACTCCTCAACTCAACTAAACTATTCACGAGTCACGCACACTCCGGGGTGAGTGGAGTTAATAGGACTCAATGAACGCTAGGCACTTTGAAGTGAAGGACTTGAGTTAAAAGATTCTACGCTTTTCCTTAGAATTCTACTCTCTTGCTAGGCACGAATCACTTAAGAGCAATCAAGGGTTAGCACTATTCAAGTAGATCGGTTACTCAAATTAGTACTAACTAGATGTTATGTTATCAAACAAAGGGAAATACCTACGAAAATCTACCCGAAACAATGCAATCAGCACTCAGGAGGGGCGCCTGAAACTCCGGTGGGGCGCCTGGGTTGTGCTGTGTTCCAGGCGGGGCGCCTGGGTCTAGGCGGGGCGCCTGGGACTTAGGCAGTAGCCAAGTCAGGCGGGGCGCCTGGCTTAGGCGGGGCGCCTAGCCTGAAGCTTTCTCCAACTCGTTCCAAACTCGTTTCAAGTCGATTTTCAAGCCTCAAATCCGATGTTTTCAACTTGTTTTCACAATCCAATGATACCCAAAGTTGTGTTTGATCTTCCTTAACAAAACCCAATCAAATTTTCAATCAAACAATCAATCAAATCTGGGTTCAATCTCAAGAACTCAAGAACACAAGGGTTATCAAAAGGGTTTTCAACAAGGATTGTGATTCATCAAAGAAGGTGTTAATCATGTTCAAATCCCACAAAATTGGTACCGAATTGTTTGTTTTTCAGTGAAGAATCCCCAATAACAAGTTTTCAATCTAAACATCAATCCAACCCAAGAATCAAGCCAAAATTCATCAAGAACAAGTCTTCAAGGGTTTAAGGGGTTTTGGGGTTTCAATTTTTCAAACTTCACCAATTCCAACAAGTTTGGTATCCAAGTAACGGGAAATCAATCACGATCAAGAATCCACAACACCCATATCACAATCATCCAAATCAACAAGATACACCAAATTTTTGTATTTTCCAATTTTTCAATTTTTTGCAATTTTCTTCTTTCAATAACTTCAATAACAAGAAAACTAAAAGATAGATACTAGGCACGAAGAATCAAGGGTCGGGGGTTTGTAGAAACAAAACCCGAGCCTTGCTCTGATACCAAATGATGTAGGAAATCAAACGCGGAAAAGTAAAAGATAAAGAACGAGACGTAACTCGATCTCTAATCCCAAGTAGCAACGGAGAACTTGTTCCGATACACCCCGGGAGAGACAAGAAAGAACACCTACGCTATGCAACTACCCTCGAGCTAACGCGAGCACGCAAGTAGAATGGTCGGAGAGGAAGAGTATTCATCTAGATCCGCTAGAAGACATACAAGTCCAAAATCAAAGGGTTTCATTCATTACCAAGAGCCATGCTCATGTTCAATGTTCAACATTCCAATATCAATAATAAGCTAAGTGTAAAATAAGCTATGCTTGGGTATTTATAGGTTTTCCAAGGCTTACATAAAGACTTAAGTACCCTTACTATAAGGTTCATCAAATAAGCCACGTAGGGCAAAAAGTCAAAGAAACATAAGTTCAGTAGCTAGGAGGGGCGCCCGGGGCTGGGAGGGGCGCCTGGTTTGTGTTGAAGCCAGGCTGGGCGCCTGGATCTAGGCGGGGCGCCTGGCTTGGCCTTCAGTCAGGCTGGGCGCCTGAAGCTAGGCGGGGCGCCTGGCTTGGCCTGAAGCTAGGCGGGGCGCCTAGCCAGGTGGGCGCCTGGTGCCTTTTTGGGCCTTAGGCAGTGAGCTCCCCAGGCGGGGCGCCTAGGGTAGGCGGGGCGCCTAGCTCTGCTGGGGTCTCTTCTTCCTTAGGCGTGAGGCCTAGTTTGAGCACCCGGAACGGCTTCCAATCGCTTCCTTCTTCAAGGCCCTTCCTCACCAAGTGTAAATGCGCTTCTTGGACATCCTTGGCTTGGCTCCTAGTGAATGGTCTCCTTGTGGTGGATTGCCCGGCATCACACTGGCTTGCTGATGTTCGGCATTTTATGCCTACTTTTCCTTAATATTTCCGCACATTTGAGCTTGTTTTGCACTTGTTTGGTGGCTTGTGGTATGGTTTTACGCTGATGTTGTGTTGTTCGTGTGTGGTCGTTACGCGATACATTTGGAGCGTTTCGAAGCTTGATTGAGCATGAATTGATTGGATGATGATTGAAGATTGGATCGAGCACACAAAGGCACGACACAAGCCGAGTTTTGGAGCGAAAAGAGCAGATTTTGGCCTGGCGCTTTGGCCTCCGCGCCGCGCCAGCCATAGCGCAAGGGAAGCTGCGCGTTGATAGGCGCGCCGCAGGCCTATGGCACGAGGCATGGTGGCGTTTTCTGGTCTTGTGCACGCTTTGAGGGGCGCGGGGCGCCCGTTATAGCGCCCCTTATGCGCAATTTGACTTCCTATTCCTTCTAGTTTTGGGATTAACTTATGTATAAGGGTTTGGAAACATTATAAATAGTTTATTACTTAGTTTTTAAAGGGTTCTTGACTTTGGAGCAATATGAGAGCTACACACTTCATTGACAAGGGTTATTCCCAAATCTTCATCTATTACATCATTATTTCATTATTACACCAAATCTTTGCCTTATGATTATGACTATGTGTGGCTAATTTTCCTAACGTTCTGGGGTTAGAGTTTACATGAAAGTTGATTGTTGAAGATTGATTTCCATTGATTGAATCCCATAACGGGTTACTTATTCTTCCTTGATTTAACTTGTATAATTGTTAGAGCTCGATAGTTATACATTATCTGTGGTTTTTGGGTTGAACTCGAAAGAGAGAATCTAATTACGTAATAAGGAAGAATAGAACTAGTTTGTGAACCCGTGCATCGGGGAACCAATTCGCGGGTAGGATAGACATATACTTGCTTGCCTAGTTTAACCAATTACAGGATCGTTAATGCGTGCATGTGATTTAACCCGTAGACATACAGGGATTAAAGTAGCTTGCATAGATTTGTGAAGAACTGAAAGGTTTTCATAATTACAATTAACCTGTCAGTTAGTAACCCGGGATTTAAGAAGTGGAATCAATTGAATACATCAACTGGATTGTTCGTAATTCTAACCCTGGACCGTCCTCTTAATATTGATAACACCCAAAGTTTGCACCGTTGTTTGACTACACTTCTAGCATTTTAATTACTGCTTTTTGGTTACATAACTTCTCACCAATTAAGAACAAGACCCCTGGATAGTCTGATAGCAATTGTTTACGAAGTATTGGTCTGCGTAGTCCTCGTGGGATCGACACTCGACTTAGTCACTTTATTACTTGGCGACCGCGTATACTTGCGTGTGCGTTTGGGAGCAACAAGTTTTTGGCGCCGTTGCCGGGGACTAATTACGGACTAATTACTTTTGAACAGTTACTTAATTGCTATTCAGGTTTAATTTTTTTGTTGAGTTTCTTGTGCTGTTTCAGGTAATAGGTTTTGAATGCAGAGGAACAAAAAGGACGAATCACTCGCACCTTTTGATCCCGAGCCTGAAAGAACCTTGAGGAAGACAAGGAAAGAAGCGAGAGATCGAGAAGCATTAGCAATCGTACTTGCATCTCTTCCTGTTGAAATGGCTGAAGAACAAACAGTAGCAGTGCGAGATGTGGCTCTTCCTAGTCTGAAAGGAGTGGAGTCAAGTATTGTGAAGCCTGCTATTACTGGGAACTTTGAGATCAAGCCCGGCATGATTCAGTTGCTGCATGTGACGGGGCAATATAGTGGACTACTGCATGAAGATCCGCAGCAACACTTGCAGAACTTTCTGGAGATCAGTGATACTTATACACCGACAGGTGTGCCTACTGATTATGTGCGGATGACTTTGTTCCATTTTCACTGCTTGGGGCAGCAAGGAAGTGGTTAAAGGCTGAAAAGTCTGGGTCTATCACTACTTGGGAGGATTTAGCTACGAAATTCTTGGCTAAGTTTTATCCGTCTGCTAAGACGGCCAGGTTGAGGAGTGCAATTTTATCCTTCAGGCAATTTGAAGGCGAATCATTATATGCAGCCTGGGAGAGATTTAAGGCGTTATTGAGAGATTGTCCTCACCACAATCAGACTAATGAAGTTATCGCTCACACTTTTGTTGAGGGATTGAACCAACAGACTAAGATTGTGGTTGATGCTGCTGCTGGAGGTCAAGTGTTGGCCTTAAATTTGGAGCGATCTATGACTTGCTGGATAAGTTTTCACAGAGCAATCCTGATTGGCAGGGTGATGGCAGAGCTAATATATTTAGTGAGGGGGCTAGCAGAGCAGCTACACAGAAAGCTGCTGGGTTACTTCAACTAGATGGAATCACAGAGTTGCGAGCAAAGATGGATGCACTTTCCAATCAAATCAGCAAGCTGGCTCTCCAAACAAAGCCACAACCAGCTCCAGTGCAGCAAGTTCAGGCCTTTTGTGAGGTATGTGGTGAGGATCATAGCACTGAGGTTTGTCCCTCTAATCCAGAATCAGTGTATTATGTGGGGTAATCAGAACAGATCACAGGGCCAAAACCGAAATCAGTATGGTAATAATTATAACACGGGTTGGCGTAATCACCCAAATTTTTCTTGGAGAGATACCCGTGAGCAGTTCCAGGTAATGAGAGAGCCCAATTTAATCAGAACAATGCACCACAGCAGGGATCACAGTCTCAGGCTCAACCACAGCAGGCTAATACTATGGAGGATATGCTTAAGAAAATTCTTGCAGGGCAGCAAAAGCTCATTGATGAGTCAGCATCTCAGGCACAAACAATAAAAGATTTAAGCAATGCACAGAAAGATCTTGAAAGACAATTGGGGCAGCTTGCTGGAGCACAAAATAATAGACCTCGGGGTGCTTTACCGAGTGATACAGAGAAGAATCCGAGAGAATTCGTGCAAGCAGTGACTTTGAGGAATGGAAGAGCACTGGAGGAAGTTCCCCCAAAGCCAAGAAGCCTGTTGGTGAGTTAGAGCCAAATGTTGATAGGGAGGTGGAAAAGAAGCAGAAAAGGTAATTGAAAAGCAGCCCGAGTCTGCTATTGTGAGACCACCACCACCTTTCCCGCAGAGACTTCAGAAGCAAAAAGTTGATGCAGCATGCAAGAAATTTTTGGAGATATTGAGTCAAATTCAGGTAAATATTCCTTTGGTGGAGCTTTTGCGGGATGTTCCCAAATATGCTAAATACATCAAGGATATTGTTGCTAACAAGAGAAGATTGACTGAGTTTGAGACAGTTGCACTTACTGAGGAGTGCAGTTCCAGAGTTAGAAGCAAGCTTCCACAGAAATTGAAGGACCCGGGCAGTTTTACCATCCCTTTGAAAATTGGGGAACATGAGGTTGGTCGTGCTTTATGTGATTTGGGTGCTAGTGTGAATTTGATGCCTTCTTCAGTTTTAGGAAGCTAGGCCTGGGTGAGCCACGACCCACTACTGTGACCTTGCAGCTTGCTGACAGATCTTTGACATGCCCTGAGGGGATTATTGAGGATGTGCTTGTACAAGTGGGTCAGTTCATATTACCCGTTGATTTTATTATTCTTGATTATGAAGCTGATCCTGAGGTTCCTCTCATCTTGGGAAGAGGATTTTTGGCTACTGCTGATGCTGTTATTAGAGTCAGAGCTGGCAAGATGATCATGAAGGTAAATGGGGAAGAAGCTGTGTTTAATGTGTTCAGAGCTACCCAGCTTCCTTCTCATTATGAAGAGTTGTCCATGGTAAAGGTAATAGACGATGAGTTGACTGCTGATGAGAGGTCATTCTTGGCTTCTAATGTTGATTCTTTGGAAAGGGCACTCTTATGTGATGATGATGATATCCTGAAGGATGAAGATACTGAAGAATTTGTGGAGGTTCTTAATATGCAGAGTAGATTCATCCCAGGGTGGAAGAAATTTGAGGAGCTTGATAGACCGTTGACCTTAGCTCCTGCTAAACCGTCTATTGAGAAAGCTCCTAATCTTGAGCTCAAACCTTTACCAGCACATTTACGTTATGCTTATTTGGGTGAAGGTAATACTTTGCCCGTGATCCTTTCTTCTTTGTTGTCTGATGTGCAGGTTGAGAAGGTGTTGCGGGTATTGCGAGAGCGCAAGAGAGCTATTGGCTGGACTATTGCTGATATTAGAGGGATTAGTCCTTCTTTCTGCATGCATAAAATTCTCCTGGAAGAGGATCATAAGCCATCCATAGAGCAGCAGAGGAGGCTAAACCCAATCATGAAGGAGGTGGTGAAGAAAGAAGTTATCAAGTGGCTGGATGCTGGTATAATCTTTCCCATCTCTGACAGCAAGTGGGTGAGTCCAGTGCAATGTGTTCCTAAGAAAGGGGGCATGACAGTGGTGAAGAATGAGAACAATGAGTTGATTCCTACAAGAACTGTTACTGGGTGGCGAATTTGCATTGATTATAGGAAGCTCAACAAGGCCACCAGGAAAGATCACTTCCCACTCCCTTTTATTGATCAGATGTTGGATAGACTAGCAGGCCATGAGTATTATTGTTTCTTGGATGGTTATTCGGGCTACAATCAAATTGTGATAGCCCCTGAAGACCAAGAGAAGACCACTTTTACTTGTCCTTATGGCACCTATGCATTTAGGAGGATGCCATTTGGGTTGTGTAATGCCCCAGGAACTTTTCAGCGATGCATGATGGCTATTTTCACTGACATGGTGGAAAAATTTGTGGAAGTGTTTATGGATGATTTCTCAGTGGTTGGTGACTCTTTTGATGAATGCTTGAAGAATCTTGATGCTGTGCTGAGCCGTTGTGAAGAAACAAATCTGGTGCTGAATTGGGAAAAATGTCACTTTATGGTTCAAGAAGGCATAGTACTTGGGCACAAGGTGTCAAAGCAGGGGATTGAGGTTGACAAGGCGAAGATAGAGGCTATTGAGAAATTACCACCACCTATCTCTGTTAAGGGGGTGCGTAGTTTCTTGGGACATGCAGGGTTCTATAGACGGTTCATAAAGGACTTCTCCAAAATTTCCACTCCCTTGTGCAAATTGTTGGAGAAGGATGTGAAATTTGTGTTTGATGATGCTTGTATTAAGGCTTTTGAAGAGTTGAAGAAAAGGTTGGTGACCGCACCAATCATCATTGCTCCTGACTGGTCTTTGCCTTTTGAATTAATGTGTGATGCGAGTGATAATGCTATTGGGGCTGTTCTAGGCCAAAGAATTGGAAGAATTTTTCACTCCATCTATTATGCAAGCAAGACGCTTGATGCAGCCCAGTCCAATTATACTACCACTGAGAAGGAGTTGCTAGCCGTGGTTTATGCTTTTGATAAATTCAGATCTTATTTGGTTGGCACTCATGTTGTTGTCTACACTGATCATGCCGCAATCCGGTATTTGTTTGAAAAGAAAGACTCCAAGCCGAGACTTATTAGATGGGTTCTCCTATTGCAAGAGTTTGATGTTGAAATTCGAGATCGCAAGGGGACTGAGAATCAAGTAGCTGATCATTTGTCAAGGTTGGAGAATAGAGATCATGTAGATGAGGGGCCTGAGATTAAAGAGGTATTTCCTGATGAGCAACTTTTTGCTCTTGATGTAGCTGAGGTGCCATGGTATGCTGACATGGTAAATTTTCTTGTGAGTAATGTGTATCCCCCTGGGGCAACTGCCGAGCAGAAGCGTAAACTCCTTCATGAGAGCAGATTTTATGTGTGGGATGAGCCCTATTTGTACAAGATAGGTGTTGATCAACTAGCTAGGAGATGTGTTCCAAGGGAAGAAGTAGAGCCGATTCTACAGAGCTGCCATTCCTCTCCTTATGGTGGCCACCTTGGTGGAGATCGAACAGCTGCAAAGGTACTTCAATCTGGTTTCTTTTGGCCTACTCTATTTAAAGATGCTCATGCCTTAGTGAAGCAATGTGATCGTTGCCAAAGAACAGGTACCATTACTAGGCGTCACGAGATGCCTTTGAACAACATTTTGGAGATTGAGCTGTTTGATTGTTGGGGCATTGATTTTATGGGTCCATTCCCACCATCTATGGGCAATAAATACATCCTTGTGGCAGTTGATTATGTATCTAAATGGGTGGAGGCCATTGCACTTCCTACAAATGATGCGAGTGTGGTGGTGAAATTCGTGAAGAAGAATATTTTCACTCGTTTTGGGACACCGCGGGCTATTATTAGTGATGAAGGTACGCATTTTTGTAACCGGTTGTTCAATAAATTATTGGCTAAGTATGGGGTTCGCCACAAGGTGGCTACTGCTTATCATCCCCAAACTAGTGGCCAAGTGGAAGTGTCTAACAGAGAGATCAAGCAAATCCTTGAGAAGACCGTGAATGCCTCGAGGAAGGATTGGGCTATGAAGTTAGATGATGCTCTCTGGGCCTACCGAACTGCTTTCAAAACGCCTATTGGAACCTCTCCATATAGGCTTGTTTATGGGAAGGCTTGTCACTTGCCGGTTGAATTAGAGCATAAGGCGTACTGGGCTATTCAAAAGCTCAACTTTGATATGGCTTTAGCGGGTGAGAAGAGGATGCTCCAGTTGCATGAACTTGAAGAGTTCCGTTTCCATGCGTATGAGAATGCAAAATTATATAAGGAACGGACAAAGAAGTGGCATGATAAGCACATTGAGCATCGCTCTTTTGAGCCTGGACAGCGTGTCTTGTTGTTCAACTCGAGGTTGAAATTGTTTCCGGGCAAGTTAAAGTCGAGATGGTCGGGGCCTTTTGAAGTTGTTCGTGTTACCGCACATGGAGCGGTTGCATTGAGAGCCCCGGGTTCTGAAAACACATTTTTGGTTAATGGTCAAAGGGTGAAACATTATTGGGGAGGTACGGTGAATCACCGCACTTCAATCACTTTGAGGGACCCTTGATTTGTACCCGTCGTGCCGCGACGTTAAATAAGGCGCTTCTCGGGAGGCAACCCGAGTTTGTACTTGTAATAGTTTAGTTTTCTTTTGTTTTTATAGTGTCACGTTTTTGTTGTTTTTGTGTGTCGTTTTTGCAGGAATCGGGTGAGCTAAATACGGTGAAATGGATGCATTGAGGGGGATGGGACATCTCGAGACATGTCCCACGCTTGGTTTGTACTTGGAGTCGAAATTCGGTGCGAAAAAACGCTCGTGGGCGCGTTCGGGAGTGCCCCGCGCCTCCCAAAGCGCGAAAATAATTAAAACAAAGAAGCTAGGCGCGGTTGGGAGCGGCCCGCGCCTCCCACCGCGCCAAGCTAGGCAGTGAATCAATTTTTGTGCGCGCAATGAGCCTGCGACGCGGGCTACACCGCGCTGAGCTTGGCAGTAGCTAAAAAATGAGTCGCGCGTTTGGCCTGCGGCGCGGAGCCTAACGCGCAAGGCCAAGTTTTTGTGGGTTCAACGGGTCAACGGGTTTTGACCCGAATTCTTTTAATCCCTACCCCTCACCCCCGATTTCCTAACACTTTTTCTTCCTTACTTTCACCACAAACACTCTCTACACACACACTAATTCACCTCTAACAATTGGAATCATCCCAACTATTGTGCAATCACTCCTAACATCATCAAGTAAGTACATTACTACTCTTCCTTCTCCATAACATGTAAGTTATATTCATCATTGCTCATGGGTGATACTCTTAACTAGTTGCAAGCTTGTTCATAAAAATTCAATCTTGTTGTGCTAAATTGTCTAGAATGCTTAGTGTAGGACTTGTGACTTGCATAAAGAGATCTCCTAACAATTTGGGAGGGTTGATACATTACAAATTCCATTGAAATTGCTAGTTCCAAGTTATGCACATTAGGTGTTTGTGAAAAAGCCTCAAAGATTAAATATCAATGACATTGTGAATTCTTGAGTAGCAATGCATTCCTTAGGCTTCCTATGAACACTAGATGTTGCATACACACTAGAATGGATCATGAGGCACCCACACTAGCTTGAATTAAAAAAATTCAAAACGTAGCATATTTTGCTCAAAGCTAGTTTTGTTCAAGTGTGGGGTAGCCCGTGCGATTGAATTGAGTGATTGACACATTGAGTGTGTGATAAGTGTGGGGTGGCCCTTGAGCTTGAATTGTATTCTTGGTACTTAGCTTGATATCTCACATTGATTTTTGTATTGTCTAGGTACCATGGTTGCTACAAAGCATAAGGCTAGCTCCTCATCCACTGAGGGTCCAAGGAGAGCATCAACTCAAGCCGGGCCTTCATCCACATCTCAAAAGGGCAAGGCACCGGCCAAGCCCAAGGCCAAGGCAAAAATTCCAAAGGACGCGGTGCCGATACCGCGTCCCGGTGGCAAAACACGGTATGGCCTCTCTAGTGTGAAGAAGGGGGAGTGCCAAACTTGGTACAAAAATGTGAGGCTTGCGGGGTACATACCCGAGCAAGCCATTGATAAAAAGCCGGTGATGCAAAAGTTTAAAGAGGTGGCCGAGCAGATCATGGCCCTCAAGTGGGACTCAGTGTTTGAGAGTCCGGGGCCCGCCAACTTGGACATGGTCCAAGAACTTTATGCTAATTGGGAGCCCGATGAGGCGTGGAGAGATGATGATATGGTGACGGTTAGGGGAGTGAAGGTGAAGCTAGATCCCCCGGCCTTGAATGCCTTCTTGGGGGTAGATGACCCCGATCATGAGGAATTGAGAAATTACATCAAAACACCGGATTACACGGCCTTGAGGGAGACGTTGTGTGGTGAGGGGTCCACACATAAGTGGGGACGAGGAGCAGCTGGGCGACATAAGTTTATGCATTTCTCCCACTTTATCAAGCCGGCACGTGTTTGGATGCGGTTTATAAATGCACGGATTCTTCCATGTTCTCATTATTCCGAGGTTACTAAGACTCGGGCGTGCATGGTGTATTTCTTCATGACCGGGAGGCCGGTGAACATTGGGTACTACATGTTGAAAGTGATGAAAGCGGAAAGGCAAGAAAAACATTGTAGTCGGTTATATTTTGGGAACCTCTTGACCCGGTATTTAGAGAAGGCGGGGGTCCCCGCGGATGAGGTTGGGGATCGTATTGTCCTTGACTTCGGGAGGCCCTTTGATATTTCTTCGGTCAAGGGGGTGATCACCACAGCACCGGTGAAGCTGACGGCGGAGGATTGGCGAGAGACAAATGCCAACTTGGCCGCGCGTCAGTACTTGATGATGGAGGCTATGGCCCGTCAGTCGGGCGTTGATATGGCTGCTATTGACCGGAAGGTCCCACTGACGGAGACCTCGAAGATCTTTCTGGGAGAGGTTGAGGCTGGAACGCTGGATCCGAGGGAAGATGAGAACACTGATTCGGATGTTGTGGCCAACGATCCGGACAGTGAGTATGAGCCGGATCATGAGGAGGAGGCCTAGTTGTGGCAGCTTTCAGGGCAGTTTTCTTGTACTCTTACTTTTGCACTTACTTCTTTGTCGCACTGGGACATTGCTTAGTTTAAGTGTGGGGTGGGGTACTGCCCTTTTATCTAGTTTTATTTTGAGGTTTAGGATGCATGTACCTTAGGACTTTTTATGTTTGTCATTTGACTTTATTTTGATTTGTTTCTTGTTTTGATATATGAAAAAAATTGAAAAAAATTAGAAAACCAATGAAAAATTCCAAAAAGATTTTCTTTTTAGTTTTAGTTAGTGGTACATGTCATCCGCCCCGTGGTTTTTCTTATGGCCGCGGTTCTTTTCCACGGGGTGACCTTTGAACCGGGTAGTTTTTCATTTTTAGGATTAGGATAGTTAGTTTTAGATGACCCTAGGCTAAGGAAATAGGTAGAATGCTAGGTGTCTTTGATTTGGTTGATACCGGTGGACTTGAACTTGATTGCATGTGCTATTTGTGGTGTCCTTGGTTTTAATTTGATGCATGCCTAGAAAGAGGAAAAAATGGAACAACCCCCTTGAGATGCTTGAGTCCGCTTGTTTGACTTGATTGCTAACTTTTGTGCATGAGTGCTTAAATTTCCACAAGTTGCATTCTAAAAGCTTGGTTGAGAGTTGTTGATGGAGCCTCTTTGTGTGAGCTACGTGCAATGTGTGTTGTGAGGCATTATTTTTGTTGCTCCGTGTTGCATATCAATGTCTAGAACTTGCCCCGTGTGTGTGCAAAGCGAAATCCTAGGTTTACTCTAGTCGGGAAATGATACAAGGCTTTCTTTTGTTAGCCTACCCTTACATATATACCTTGGAAAGTTGTTGTTGTGATTTGAATTGACCCTTTTTGTTGACACCCACACCCCGAGCCTACCCACTTGTTCTTAATTGACTCTTTTGGCCTTTACTCCTTAAGCACTTTTATTGATATTGTGTAGAAGATTGGAGTTGTGGTTGGATGTTGGTAGACTTTTGAGTGGAGTTAATAAAAGGGAAAAATTTGTGAAAATTGTGAAGTAGTAGTAGTGAAAAACATTGGCAAGGTTGGTAGTTGATGAAAAATTGAGAAAACAAAGTGAATTGAAAAAGAGAAAAAAAAAAAAAAGTTGTGAAAGAAAAGAAAAAAAAGATATCCCTTCCTTGCTAGTGTGTGATTGAAAAGAAAAAGATGCTACTTATTGAGAAGGTGTATGTGTGGTACTTGTGAGTGGGTGGTTTGTTGAGACTTGTGCTTGAAATTAAATGTGATGTATTAAAAGTGCTTAGGGAGGTAGTCACTATTACCCAAATATGTCCTACCCGCACCTTAGCCTACATTACGACCTTTCTAAAGTCCTAGTTAATCCCGATTGGAGTGAGCCTACATTAGTGGAGTCCTACACTACGGGCAAGCCTATGGTACGTTGTGTGTGGCATGTGAGTTTTCTTGAGAGTGAGAGAATTCATTTGTTAATGCCCCCGTTCTATTCATGATATTTGCTTTTGTGTGTGATCTTTGGGGGGCACTCTCTTTCATATTGGTGAGGGCACGTGGTTTGCATGAAGTAGGTAAAGTTGATGGCTTTTGATTGAGTAGATAGGTGTAATTTTGTGGGAGCATGGTTGCATTGAGTTGAGCTTGTGCATTTGAGCTATTTTGGGGTGGTTGTTCTCATATTTTTGAGTTTGGCAAATTATTGGCATGTTGTGGATCCATAGTAGTTGTGTGCGCATTGGTTCAATGGTCGGTATCAACCATAGTCATAGGCAGACCTGTTTTACCTAGGATGGGAAGTGAGATGTGACTTGCTCGAGGGCGAGCAAAGGTTCAAGTGTGGGGTGGTGATGTTCGGCATTTTATGCCTACTTTTCCTTAATATTTCCGCACATTTGAGCTTGTTTTGCACTTGTTTGGTGGCTTGTGAGTATGGTTTTACGCTGATGTTGTGTTGTTCGTGTGTAGGTCGTTACGCGATACATTTGGAGCGTTTCGAAGCTTGATTGAGCATGAATTGATTGGACGATGATTGAAGATTGGATCGAGCACACAAAGGCACGACACAAGCCGAGTTTTGGAGCGAAAAGAGCAGATTTTGGCCTGGCGCTTTGGCCTCCGCGCCGCGCCAGCCATAGCGCAAGGGAAGCTGCGCGTTGATAGGCGCGCCGCAGGCCTATGGCACGAGGCATGGTGGCGTTTTCTGGTCTTGTGCACGCTTTGAGGGGCGCGGGGCGCCCGTTATAGCGCCCCTTATGCGCAATTTGACTTCCTATTCCTTCTAGTTTTGGGATTAACTTATGTATAAGGGTTTGGAAACATTATAAATAGTTTATTACTTAGTTTTTTAAAGGGTTCTTGACTTTGGAGCAATATTGAGAGCTACACACTTCATTGAACAAGGGTTATTCCCAAATCTTTCATCTATTACATCATTTATTTCATTATTACACCAAATCTTTGCCTTATGATTATGACTATGTGTGGCTAATTTCCTAACGTTCTGGGGTTAGAGTTTACATGAAAGTTGATTGTTGAAGATTGATTTCCATTGATTGAATCCCATAACGGGTTACTTATTCTTCCTTGATTTAACTTGTATAATTGTTAGAGCTCGATAGTTATACATTATCTGTGGTTTTTGGGTTGAACTCGAAAGAGAGAATCTAATTACGTAATAAGGAAGAATAGAACTAGTTTGTGAACCCGGGCATCGGGGAACCAATTCGCGGGTAGGATAGACATATACTTGCTTGCCTAGTTTAACCAATTACAGGATCGTTAATGCGTGCATGTGATTTAACCCGTAGACATACAGGGATTAAAGTAGCTTGCATAGATTGTGAAGAACTGAAAGGTTTTCATAATTACAATTAACCTGTCAGTTAGTAACCCGGGATTTAAGAAGTGGAATCAATTGAATACATCAACTGGATTGTTCGTAATTCTAACCCTGGACCGTCCTCTTAATATTGATAACACCCAAAGTTTGCACCGTTGTTTGACTACACTTCTAGCATTTTAATTACTGCTTTTTGGTTACATAACTTCTCACCAATTAAGAACAAGACCCCTGGATAGTCTGATAGCAATTGTTTACGAAGTATTGGTCTGCGTAGTCCTCGTGGGATCGACACTCGACTTAGTCACTTTATTACTTGGCGACCGCGTATACTTGCGTGTGCGTTTGGGAGCAACATATACTAACTCAATTTAATTTTAAAGACAACTAATAAACTCTCTCAGCATTGAGAAATATTAAGAGTTTTTCAGATCTTGACTTGTGAATATGGAAGAATAAAGAGATTGAAACATTTAAACAACACTTGATCATAAGAAAGTGATCATGTATATTAGGATGAATCATTATTTAAAATATATAAATTGGATGGACTATAATAGTTTTATTAAATATTACATCTCATGAGAGAATAATAAATATTTCTAGATATGCTTTTTTTTTTAAAAAAAAAAAATCACATATAAAGTTTTAAAAATATATAAAAACTAAATATATTTATATACCGGTTTGGTTCTATTTTTCCTAATTCAATACCAAAACTAATTATACTCAGTTTTTTTTTTTTTTGTCAGTGTGATTCGATCTTGTGGTTCTGTTTGAACACCTCTAATTAAAATGAAAGATAAAAATGGGGGGGGGGGGTTCAGTTAGAAATAAACGGTATGCTTGGCACCAAATGTCACGAATAATGACATTTTTGAATACAAAGTATCACAACAGTAGCATCCTAGTACTGTAGTTTTTAACGCATAATATAATTAGGTCTTTTTCTATAGTCTAGTACTAGTAATTTTGACCTTCGTCCCTTCCTTTATTATTCTTCCCATCCCTTTTGTTCATTATACTTTTCTTATTAGGCTGCCCAAAAAGATTGTCATATTTGTAAATTTAAAAATATTTTAACTCCAACCTTCTTAATTTAATCATTACAATCCCATAGAAATCTAAGTCTAAAAACGTTATATTTATATTAAACTTTATTTCAAATCAAATTATAACAAACAAAATAGGACGGACAGGTACTTTTTATGACATTAGGAAGTTGAAGGATACCAAAAAAAGAAATAAAAACATAAACTATATTTCAATTTTAAACTAGTTGGAGTTGATTGTACAAATCTTTACTAGCCATGGAGCCTCCTTGGTTTATTCTTTTTTGCATCCGCCCAGCAAACATAAGCTCGATCAAGAAGGCAAACAGGACTCCAGATAAGAGTGTAGGTGCTATCAGAGGCGGATCTAGGATTTAAGAACTATGGGTTCACCACTATTAGGAACAGAGTTACAACGTCCCAAAAGCGGTTGGCGAACAACCTTCGTCAAAAAATTTATTGTTTATATAGGTTAATTATTATTTTATATGATGATATATTAAGAAAAAAATATTAAAAAATATTTAAG
Source organism: Petunia x hybrida (assembly GCA_037355625.1). Lineage (NCBI taxonomy): Eukaryota > Viridiplantae > Streptophyta > Magnoliopsida > Solanales > Solanaceae > Petunia > Petunia x hybrida. Next base: position 2,027,760 of record JBBBVM010000690.1, on the reverse strand, counting down.
CGAGGATTGATCCATACTTTCTATGTGTAAGTGAACCACCACTTAACAAGTGAACTATTTAAACTTTTATAGTATGGGTTCCCAAATATCGTATTATGCCTATTTTATTAAGGAATTTTTACGTGCACTGTCCACAAAAATAAATTATTTACCTTTTTATGCCCATTTAAAGTTTGTTTTCACCCATTTTCCATTCTACCTACTTTATTTACATTGTATACCCATCTTTTTCCTTATTCACCTCACACCCACAGGCCTCTTAACAAAACAGAACTCTCCCCAAATTTTGGCCCTCATCGGAAACAACCATACACCGCCGTGGACCACCAAGAGGTATTGCACAACCATCGAGAAAAATACATCTCCAGACTCCCTGTCACCTCGTCGTTCCCGATTTGGACTCAATTTCGTAAGAAAATCATTGAATCGTCACAGATTACGACTTCGAGACACAGGGCATACCACCCTCTCTCCGGCCGAAATTTATACGACCTCAGGTTCGCCTTTTTCCCTACTTATATTTGAACTTGCCTTCCTTGAAAACCCCTCTCTGTTTCCATTATTTTGGGGGGTTCCGTAGTAGCGATGAAGGGTCGTGACAGGTGACGCAGTGTTTGTTTGGGTGGTCTGGATACTGTAATAATGATGATGATGATGAGACAGTGAGGGGACGAGTTTTCGTGTTGCGGGCTGATTATGAGGGGAAGCGATGGTGATTCGTGGGAATGAAACAGTGACATCGATTAGCTATTGGTTTGGAAGCTGGGCAGCGATGTTACAATGGTGATGTTGTGGCTGAGGCAAGGCAGTTTCATGGGGGAGTTGGGGGTGTCGTGACAGGGCTATGATTTTGGGTTCAATGAAAAGCAGTGGTGTTGATATGGAGGTGATGGGTGTTGCTATGGTGGTATTGGTTTGATGACGCAGTAGTTTAGCGTGGATTTGGCAGCGATGGTGAGACTAGGCAGTGGCTTGATGTCCGTTCAGGTAGCGGCTGTGACAATGTTTCTGCTAGTGTTTAGAGGCTGTGGTGTTGTCGTTTTGTTACAGCAGCAGGGCAATTTTGACAGTGGCGAAACGAGACAATGCACAACTTAGCAAAGGCTATTAGTGCAGCGACGCTAGGGCAGTGGTAGTTTGATGATGGCCTGAACGTGGTGGCGATTGAGCGAAGCTGAGGCAGTGATTACATTGTAACAGTGGTGTTTATCCAAACAGTTGTTATAAGTAGAAATGTTTACTTATTCTCAAACTAGTATTACTTTAGGTGATATTCATCATAAAATTCTTCAAAGAAATCAGAAACGCCTAATTAATATATGTGACCTCAGTATGCTCTCTCAAATTAAGAAACATTAAGTTGTCACAAGATATGATGTAAAAAAAAAATTTATCACGATCAAGTAGCTTATAAATAATAAAGGTAATTAATTTTTATGATAACCTAAGAAAATGGCAACAACTAGTATAACATATTAATTCAAACTTTTCATAACATCTTTGGGTTCTTTTTTTCTCTTTTTGATACTTAATTCAAACTCTTCATAACTATGTTCTTGTTGATTATGGTGAATAGTTTCTTAGCATGTTTAGGATATGATATCAAGTTTCTTAAGTAAAGCTATTATATGTATTCACGAGGTGGCAAATCCAAGAGACTAAGCTTCTTCAGTAACAAACAAGCTCAGACTTAATTTTTTGTTTGCATTTAATGTGGATGTTGGAGTGAAAGGCGAATCTGAAGGGCAAAGTGATTATTTGGTGGTACCTACTCATAGTTCTGTTATAAATCATGAGGTGTGCAAATCCCCTTTGGTTCATTCGGTAATCTTATTGTAAATACTAAAAATATGTACAGAGTGATAGCATAACCTATTTATTCATTTCGCTCTCTTTGAGTACATTTTGTCCAAATACTTAACAAGATACTTTTTTATTTGAAGACCGACACACTTTTTATTTAGTTTCACAAGTATTGCTAAATATTAAAGACTGATTAGTTTTTGTATGTCTGCTAGCATACATATTGAGGTGCTATGACAAGGAATGCTCTGGATTATAAATGCTACAAAAGACTGATTGGACTCCCGTATAGACATTAGATATAATTAATTTTGTGATTTTACCTATTTCCCTAACAAAATTACTTGTTTATATTCAAGTAAAAAGTTGATTGTACTGAATGAGTATTGACATATTCAAGTTATGGTACTTTAGTCTTCTCATGTTCGACTAAGGTCACTCTTATTTTTATTTTTCTTCAGTTTAATGAAGTTAGACATGAATATTTTCAGATAACTTGTCCAACAAATTTAATTAGCTTAGATTTTTACATGTCCAATTGGCAAATTGAGGAACCCACTTTAGTGGTTTTGAGATAGCAATTCTCTTATTTCAAAAACTTCAGTATATTTCCTAGATTGTAAGTAGCACCTTGGCAAGTGATTAATTATTCCTCTTTCTGATTATTTGGTTGTTGCCTGATGGTAGAGGTTTTTTTAATCATCCGAAGAGAAATTATTAAAGTTAGCACTCGGAAAGGTTCAAGAGTTGTTCCAACCATTTAGTTCATAGAAGTTGCAACAAGTTCGATTATTCTTAATGGAGATCCTTACAATGAAGTCTATCAATTTTACTAAGAGGGGCAGCAACAAGTTGTAGCTGCTGCAATTCTTCACACCAGCAGCTTTTCTTGCAACTAGTAGCAGTTACCAAGCTGCCTCTTCACTCTTGAAGGTGTAGCAGTTCCACGCTTTACTACAGTATCTGTAGCAGATCACTTTTCATTGTTGTGACCATATGCTTTGTACTGCAGATCACTCTTTATTGTTGTCATTATGCTTTATGTAACGTTGTTCTCCGATACTTTTGGCATTAGCTATGGATCTAGCTCGTCACAGGAAGGCGACTACAATGCAAGAAGATGTCATAGGCTTATTAACATTTGGTCTTTACCTCTTCCATTATTAGCTAGTATAGGTGATGTAAGGTGCATTGTCAATGTAATACACTTTCCTCGGTCAGTGGTATTAGCATTTAACTATGCTCATTCCACTAGGGAAAATGTAAAGTGTGGACATGCACCTAGTAGTGTATTGGCAAGACATTATTTACTTTTTACAAGTTCTTATTTTTTTTTCATAATGTAAAGACATGTTTTTTTTTTTTTTGGTTTATTAATAAAATTATTCATTAAGTGCAAAGCCTAATGGTATATCTTTTTGTATTTATACCAAAGTGTAAATGGTTGTATTAGTTTTTATTGTTATAAATAAAGTATACTCTTTTGGTATACTGTATACTCTTTTGGTATACCCTTTTATGTTTGGATCAAAGCGTTCGATGCTACCAAGCGAATAAATATTTTAGTTTTTATTGTTTTGAACAAAGTATACCCTTTTGGTATACTGTATACTCTTCTGTAATACCCTTTTGTGTTTGGATCCAAGCGTGCGATGCTACCGAGCGAATAAATATTTTAGTTTTTATTGTTTTGAACAAAGTATACTTTTTGATATACTGTATACTCTTTAGGTATACTATTTTGTGTTTGGATCAAAGCGTACGATGCTACCTAGCGAATAAATATTTCAGTTTTTGTTGTTTTGAACAAAGTATACCCTTTTGGTATACTGTATACTCTTCTGGTATACCCTTTTCTGTTTGGATGCAAGTATGCGATGCTACCGAGCGAATAAATATTCCAGTTTTTGTTGTTTTGAACAAAGTATACCCTTTTGCTATACTGTATACGCTTCTGGTATACCCTTTTGTGATTGGATCCAAGTGTGCGATGCTACCGAGCGAATAAATATTTCAGTTTTTGTTGTTTGAAAAAAGTATACCCTTTCGGTAACTGTATACTCTTTTGGTATACCCTTTTGTGTTGGATAAAAGTGTGAGATACTATCGAGCAAATAAAATATTTTAATTTTTGTTGTTTTGAACAAAGTATACCTTTTTGGTATACAGTATACTCTTCTGGTATACCATTGTGTGTTTGGATCCAAGTGTGCGATGCTAGCGAGCGAATAAATATTTCAGTTTTTATTGTTTTAAACAAAGTATACTCTTTCGGTATATTGTATACTCTTCCGGTATACCCTTTTGTATTTGGATCAAAGCGTGCGATGCTACCGAGCGAATAAATATTTCAGTTTTTGTTGTTTTGAATAAAGTATACATTTTTGGTATACTGTATACTCTTCTGGTATACCCTTTTGTGATTGGATCCAAGTGTGCGATGCTACCGAGCGAATAAATATTTCAGTTTTTGTTGTTTTGAAGAAAGTATACCCTTTTGGTAACTGTATACTCTTTTGGTATACCCTTTTGTGTTTTGATCCAAGTGTGCGGTGCTACCGAGCGAATAAATATTTCAATTTTTGTTGTTTTGAACAAAGTATACCCTTTTGGTATATTGTATACTCTTAATATACTCTTTTGTGTTCGAATCGAAGTGCAAAATGTCTCAGAAGACATATATTTTAATTTTTATTATTTTTAAAGAAGTATACTTTTTTGGTATATTGTATTCTCTTTTGGTATACCCTTTTGTGTTTTGATCAAAGTGCGTGATGCTATCGAGCAAATGAGTATTTCAATTATTATTATTTTGAATAAAATATACTTTTTTGATATACTGTATAGTCTTTCGATATACCTTGTTATATTCGGATCGAAGTGCGAGATGTTTCAGAGTACATAAATATTTTAATTTTTATTACTTTTAAAGAAGCATATCTTTTTTGTATATCATATACTCTTTTGGTCTACCGTTTTATGTTTGGATAAAAGTGTGAGATACTATCGAGCAAATAAAATATTTCAGTTTTTGTGTTTGTGAACAAAATATGCCTTTTGGAGAAAGAAAAAAAATGAGTATCATAAGATTACGGAGAAAGAAAATAAATAAAAAATAAAAAATGAGGAGACATGAATAGTGCTAGAAACAGGAGAAAGAAAAAAGAAAAAAATGGAAAAAAGAAAAAAAAAACAAGAATAGTGAAAACGGAGAAGGAGAAAAGAATAATAAAAGAATAACAAAAAAAATATTAATAATAATACAAGATATGAAGATAGAGATGAACTTGAGTTCCTTGTTTTATGCCTTAAAATAATAAGGTAATTAGCTAATGGGTATAGAGTGTAAATAAGTTATGGGTATAAATGTAATGGGTAGAGCCATGTAAATAAAATAGGATGTGTGTGTATTTTTGTAAATATGTACATAATATACCTAATTTCATGGATGGAATATGGATTCTCCTGAAACCGCAAATAATAGGGTAGAACCGCCCCTGGGTGCTTTCTGTGCATTCAAAATATACTATTATACTTAATATCACTAGCAAATACCTGACATTAATGCTCTTTTAGACTCTAATGTGCTAATGGATTAGGAGCTCCCTATACCCTTTTGTTGTTGTTTTTTTTTGGGGTTAATGTTTAATTTTTGTCTTTGTTTGATAAGCACATTTTTTTTTTGTTAGTGTCACTTCAATTAATACATGGTTTGAGTATGTCAATTAGTATAGAAACAGCCTTTCAGTTAATACACCAAAATTGCCTTGATGAAGCATAGAAGGTGTGGCCTAGTAGTGAAGTTCAAATATTGGAGCCAAAAAGCACTAGGTAATTCCTTCACATCTGTTCACGCCTTGGTGGAAAGAGTCATTTGGTATCTATATTAGTAGGGGTAGCAGGTATTCGGTGGATTTAGTTGAGGTGTGCGTGAGCTGGCCCGGACAACGATCTACGAATATCCTCTCCCAGCATCAAAGTGAGACTCCATCCAAAGAGTCATATGGGCACTATGATCCTTTCATCATTGCACAGAAAGTAAAGCAAGTGTGGTTTGTTCCTTACCCTCGGACAAAGAACACAGCAAAATCAAAGGCCAAAGCCCATTGGTGGGCAGTTCTAAAAGGAAAACCGGTGGGAATAGTTGAAGTACCTGATCTGTTAGATGTTGCATACCAGAACGAGGTCTCAGCCGTTCCATTGATAGCGGATAATGAACTAGCCGACCAGTTGCAACATATTGATGGTATATATGAGCAGTTAGATGCATATGTAGGTAGTCGAGGAAAAAACCCGGCTAATTTTGGAGAAGGAACTTCAAGGGCAAATGAGGATGATGAATATACAGATGGTGACGAGCCAACCGAAGAAGAATTTAACGATGAGGATGAGGAAGAAGAATTGGCTGATGATGATGATTGACCTTATTTGTACTTTGATGTTTAGTTTTTTTAATTTGCTAGTTTAATGTACGTATAAACATAAGAAGATATATGTATTCTTATTTTGTGCAAGGAATGTGTTTATTTAATTGATCCTAGTCGTGGTAAAATTGCTCAAATTATATAACATTACTATCATTAAAATACAAAACACTAAGTAATTAATTACTCCAAATGACAACAACAAGCTAGTATGTTACGTATTTACTTTTTCTTTCCTAAAGTAATGTGAATGTTTCAACAGGTATGAAGAAATTTTTTAGAAGAAAGAAGGGAAATAAAAAGGTAGGCGAGACATCAGGTGAGCTGGCAGATGACACTCCTACTTCTCAGGTGCCGCATTCGCTTCCTACAGGAGCCCCTGCAGGATACAGTCCAGATTTTTTCAAGCCACCTGGCATGTCTCAGTTGAATCCTGGTTGGTGGCATGACTTCAGTAGTTATGACATGACTGAGACCCAGGCCGTTCCCACACAGGCCGTTCCCACACAGGGCGATCCCGCACAGTCCACTACTCCGTCTGGGTCGACTCAGCCGCCTTCAGACCCATCTAGCTCTACCGGCCCATGGTCCAACAGGAGATTGCTTACTATGATCCGAGATCGCCCTATTACATCGGTGAGCCTGACACATGGGAAGGAGGGCGGTTGATTATTTATCCCGAGGGGGATAACAGGTAAGTATCTTATTTTTGAAGTTCTTATCTATTTAGTAATTAGTTAACATTTAATTGTTAGTATTTCTATTAACGCTTCTGATTTTTATGTAGCTTTTGCCCCAACACTGATGCTACTCCTTTACTGACGAGATGCATGAGATCTCAATGAAAAGAATCGTGGCCATCCTGGGGCGCTGTGCTCCCTCAAGTAAAGCAGCGGATAATGCAGGCTTTTGAGGTGATAAATATGCATCAGGTTTATTACTAATTACGGTTTTTCTAATGATTATGTTTAAATAAAATATTTTGATGAATATTGCTAGGCTGAGTGTAAGTGGCATCCGGCTCTGGACTATAAAGTCCGTTCCAACTTCCCAAAGAAATGAGGTGAGTTATTCAAGAACGCAATGTATGTTGCGCGTAAAAAAGGAAAAAATGCCCGGCTTCCTCTATGATCATCAATGGAGAGAGCTGCAGCAATATTGGGAGACTCCCGAATTTCAGAAGAAGAGCGAACAAGGGAAGAAAGCGCGAGCATCAAGTAAGGGTGGATGGCTCCATACCGGTGGCTCAGTTAGTGCTGCGACGCAGAAGATGTGCTTGGTAAAGTAATTTAATTTATATGAATTACTATAATCGTTTATTTTTTTTATCTAACTTGTTCTCTTCTTTAATTTGTAGGAAAAGAAAGAAAATCGGACAATCCAATCTCTGAAATGCACAAGATCCGACATATCAAGAGTGATAAAAAGGGCGGAGAAATCTGGGTCGAGCCCCGCGCAAAAGAGACCTGGGTAAGTTATTAAATTCAAACTTTTTTCGCGCCAATCCTTCAACGTTTATACTTCATATTTGTACCGTTGATATATTTCTGTTTTTCAGGAAAGAGCTACAAAGGCCGTTGAAGACTGGACCTCGACTCAATAATCTGAATGCGGAAGTAGTACCCCAGCACCCCTAACACTCGAGTAAGAAACCAATTTATGGTTGGAAGCGGTCGGAGGGGTGAAGAAGGGGTCCGCATATGGCCTTGCAACTCTGTATTCATCTGGCAAGCATAAATCGAACTATTTGGGCTCGTGTTCTACTGCTCCTTCAAGCTCTGCTGATCCTGGAGAAATGGCTCGGGTGAAAGAGGATATCATAGAGCTGAAGAGACAAAATGAAGCTATGCGATTAGCACAAGAGGCTCATCAAAGAGAAATGCATGAAATGATGCAACAAATCCTCATTAACCCAAAAAAAAGGCAAAGAAAAGCGAAAGAGCAAACGTCGACACCATTCGTCGTCTGAGTCTGATGCCGAGTCTAGTTCGGGTTCTAGCCAGTAGTAGTGATAGTTGAACCTTAAACTGTTTGTTAAGTTTGTTTGATAATTGTAACACTAGAACTAATATTGAAAGAATTGTTTCTATTGTTTGGCTTTGTTAGCCTTGTTGAATATCGTTTATGAATGTGTTTTGTCTGGTTTTTCTGTGTGTTGCTGAATTTACAGGTGGCGTAGGGCTAATTTCAGATTTTATGTTGCAGGTTTTTACAGGTTTTCAACCGATTTTCGGTCGAAAGTTGGTCAAAACAATTTACCAACCTTTCGACCGAAAGTCGGTCGAAAGGTCCTTCGACCGAAAGTCGGTCGAAAGGTCCTTCGACCGAAAGTCGGTCGATAGGCCTTCGACCGAATTTCGGTCGATGGTCGACTGCCCTTCGACCGACTTTCGGTCGAAGAACTGGTCAGTTTAAAAAAAATGGTCCATGGTCCATGGTCTTCGACCGAAAATCGGTCGAAGGGAGGTCGAAATGTCGACCGAAATTCGGTCGAAGGGCTATTTCGACCTAATTTTATTCGACCGATTTGGCGGTCGAAAATCCCTGTTTTTTTAGTAGTGAAATCACTGATATAATAAAGGAAAAAGAAATAAAACCGCTTCATGAACTGATCTTGAGTTTTGAGGATAGTTTATGCATTTCTTTCGTCGTTGATAACGACGAGGCACGAAAATTTGGAATTGCATATCTTTTTTGGAAGTCCACCAGGTTGTCCTCAATATGGTGAAAGCATATGTGATGCTAAAGCCGTGATCTGATCTAGGAAGCATAGATTAGTCAGTTTTCTTTTGTATACTCCATCCGTTCCAAAATGGTTGTCACAGTTCGGATTTCGAGAGTCAAACGAGTTCATTTTGACCGTTAATTTAAACATATAGTCTTTAAGTTTTTTGTAACGATGTTTATATATTTAGAAATTACATAAAAAGTACTATAAGTCACAATAATTAATAATTCAAAATATTCAAAAGAGCTATGAAAATATTATGGTCAAAGTTAAACTCGTTTGACTCTCGAAATCCGAACTATGACAACCATTTTGGAACAGAGGGAGTAATATGGTATCCTATACCTTGCTGAAGGCATTGCCTGTTTGGGTTAGGTTTGGAAAGGTAGTCGAGTTTAATATTCTATCTTCTTCTAATGAAATGATAATTTTATTTCATGCTTTCATAAGAAATTTTGTTCTAAATTTAGTGCAAAGTGCAACTCATTATTAATGTAAAATTTCTTTGAAACGAAGACGAAGTTTAAATTGGTGAATGGAAGATTGCTTTATGTCACAAGTGCATTTATATACTTACTAGATTTTGTCATGTTGAAATTCTTCGAACCGCTTTATGTTGTTACCAATCTTGATTCTTGACCTTGTTGCTGTCTGCCTCTTTTCCAATTCTTGTTGAGGTCATGAGAAATAGGTTTGGTCTAGCAAAGTATAAATTGGTTTCATAAATATGTATTGTTTGAAAATGGGTTTCTACTCTGCACCTCATTTTTTAAATTATACTCAGCATGTGTGAAGTGTTTATTAGTCCAAGTTGCCTTTTTTAGTTTTTTAAAAAAGGACATGTCTTATTTTGAGCTGCTTTTATATCTAATCCTTCCACTGACAAAGTCCTAAATATGTTATAATAACTAATTCTGGAATAACCTAATGCGTCTAATTAGGTATTTCACCTCCGTTTGGGTCCCGCATAAATTAGTAATGTTTGATTTGTGTCCTACAACAGGGTCATAACAATATCTCCTCTTGTGCTCTAACTATATGTTGTTACTCCTTCCATCCCAAAATGAGTGTCTGAATTTGATTTGGTGCGGTGATTAAGAAAATAGGGAAGACTTTTGAATTCTGTGATTTAAAATTAAAGTTGTGTGTAATATAGGTCAGTGCATTTAAATCTTGTGGTCCAAAACAAATCTTGGAATGAAAGAGTTACAAATATGGAAATGTCACTCATTTTGGGACGGAGTGAGTATTATTTTTCCTTAGCAGATGATGCGGGAATATACTAAAAGGCTGTTTGGCAAGCTACCAAAATATGAACAAGAATTACTAACTTGGTGGTTATAAAAATCTTTCCAGACGCTAGTAGATATATTGCAGAACAATGACTCTTTCTTTTAGAATGCAGATGTTTTTACAGTCCTTTCTCATTGTACTTTTTTATTTCTCCTTGCTCCCTTTTAAAATTTCATATTGTTATTTATCAAATAAGTTTAGACACAGCAAGCACAGTAAACGGGGGTTCGACTCTTCTTGATATTCCATCCTATCGCCCCTTGTTTGGACCCTCCTTTGAAAGCCGTTAATAAGTAAGTGTACTTGTGGTTCAGATAAATGAATGGAGTATATACTAGTTCTTTTCTCTAAAAATATCTTTGAATTCATGTATGCAGTAATCAATTGGAAAGGAGTTTGTTGGTTCAATCATTTTTGCTTGAACTTGATAATTTACAAAAGCAAATAAAAAGGAAACAATTGGAAGTTCTTCCAACATACAAGATTCCTGGCAGTGCAGGCTTATAAAGAAGTTGAATCACAATATTTTCATTTACCAAACGAGATGATTCTTCAACTCCCAAAATGTTATTCTACTGTGTCTGAACATGTGTATCAAAGTAAGATATAGCAACAGCAGCATGGAGGGCTGCTCCTATCGGAAGAACCTCTTCATCAATATTGAAGTAGGGTGAGTGCAAACCTTTAACAGCAGACGTGGCTGTTTTATTTTGCACCCCAATATAATGTTGAAATATGCAGCTGACATCTTCTGGGAGTAGAAGCTGAAGTCCTCCGCACCCATTGTAATTGGAGCATGCTGCACGTTTTGTTCACCAAGCAAGATTTCTCCAACTTTTTCATCATGCTCATACAGCGTGGGATCATTAAGAGTTGGTGGATAAGGCCTCAATTTCTCCATGAAATCAATAGTGGCAGAACATTGATGTACGCCTGCTTGTGTCTCGATGATCTGTGAGCAGTAAGTATTTCCTGTGTTACTCGTTTACATCAATGCTTATTATTAGCAAAGATACGACTAGAAAACTGAAACGTTGCCACTGAAACTGAAGAATTTTCAGAAGGTAAAAGCACAAGTTGTTGCAAACTGCTCTATACTTTTATGGCGAGTAAATTCCATGAATGGTCATTCAACTTTCATGTTTGTTATCCAAAGGTCACTATTCTCTCTTTTGTTACTCAAAATTCATTCAACTTACACAAAAAATAATTTTAGCCAAAACCAACTTAATACAAGTCTGAAAATAACGTCACTAGAATACATAATTTTGACTAAATAGGATTAATGTATTAAACTCCTTGCTTGACCCATATTAAAAATCTGACCCAGTTGCCAAAGCTCATACAAATCTTACACCCTCAAATTATTGGGTTTAACTTTTTTTTTTTTGTTCTTTTTGTTTTCTTTTTTGTTCTTTTTATTGTTAATTAGCTGTTTAGGTAATTGGTATAGTTATTTTGTACTTTTTTTTGTGCTATCCTGCTCAATATCAACAAATTATCAAATAAAAGGTTGCCTTCAGAACAAATATTGTGGTATATTTTATTCAAAATATAGATGGGTCTATGTGTAATTAAGATTCCGGTCGGGTTTAGAGGCGAGTCTTATGTTTCTTATGGATTAGTGATTTAATCTAATTTAATAAAGCAAATTTTTTATTTAACCTCTAGTGATGTCATTTTAGGCGTAATAAGTTGGTTCTGGGCAAAATTATTTTTGTGTTATTTAGATATAAGTTGAATGATTTTTGAGTAACAAAAGAAAGAATAGTGATTTTTGGGTAACAAACATGAAAGCTGGATGAGAAATTTACTCCTATGGCCCTGAAATCTAACTCTAAGGCATACCTCTTCAATCCTTTGCTTAAGATAGGAATAACCCTCTAAAGACAAGAACCGGAATGTTCCACCAAACTTTACACTAGCAGGAATTACATTTCCAGCTTGACCACCATCTACAAAAGTAACAGTAACAACCTGCATGTAATTACACGAACAGAGATAAATTTAGCTAGCGTTTGGACATAGATTTGGTTGAAACTTGGGAATTTGAGTTTTTAGATTTGAGTTAAAAAATAATTTTTAAAACTTGAAGTTGTGTTTGACATAAAATTTACTTGAAAAATAGTTGAAATTTGGTGGGTATATAAGATAATTTTTTCAAAAACTCCCAAAAGGTGGTTTTGGTTTTTCAAAACTCTTTTTCAAAACTTGACCAAAAATTGATGAAAAAGTATGTCCAAACAAAATTTCCCCCGAAAATTCCCAAAAAGTGCTCCCAAATTTTATAAACAAATGGGAACTTAGATCCTGCTACATGAAATTCAGGATTCTAAACGAAAAAGTAAAATCATTATTTAACTATTTGGAATCAGAGCAACACATACCGTAGACTTTAGAGGATCCGTTTCTCGAGAAACAAGTTGTTGGAGTGCAAGAACTGTCATAGAAACAACAAGAATTGGGTCCCTAGTTTTATGCGGAGTTGCAGTATGTCCACCTTTCCCTTGCATTATTGTTGTAAAGCTGCATGAACCAGCCAAAATAGGACCAGGCCTTGAACTAATAGTACCGTTGGAAATATGCGGCGAGACATACATGCCAAATATTGCTTGAAGCCCATCTAATGCTCCATCTTCTAACATATAAGAGGCACCAGCAAAGCCTTCTCCTACAGGCTGGAAGACAAGCTTGACCGTGCCCTGGTTCAGAGTGCAAGATTACCCAAAATCAACTTATTTGAATTTAGACCAGGACAGAACATGGCTAGTTTATCTCAATACAGTAAAGATTCTTCCTACCTTCAATTTGTCCTTCTATTCTGAAGCAATCTAGCTGCTCCAAGCAACATGGTGACATGAGTATCATGACCACAAGCATGCATTTTTCCATTGATCTTGCTTTTGTACTCCCATTCCACCAATTCCTTCAAAGTAACACTTTTTATCCTTATTCTGCAGAAGAATTTTTTCCTCTAGCACAAACAATGTGACAAAGAACAATTGAGAAATTATGATAGAAATAAGAGTGTTTTGGTGATCTTTCTTTTTCCTTCTCCTAGTAAAGGTGAAGGAGGGAGTCACAGCTGAGGACTTGCGGAACGCTGATGCATTGAATGACAGCCACCAAACTAGAACAGCTATTGTCAGAGGCATATTTTGTATTAAAAAAATTTGAACTTCTTCTTGACACGACCTGAAATTCGACTAGGCCGTGCGGGCACCCGACATCCTCTCCTAGACCCGTCGGGCGAACCCTTACTAATTAAATTAGGAAAATAAATATAATTCAATTCATAAATAAGAACAAGACTAAAAAAACACAGACATACTGATACCTTTAAGCTGTACAAAAGAAATTACAGCTGACTACCCAACATACTAGGTTTAGGGCTATCCAGACTAGACATCTAAGAGTACAAAAGAAGATAGATACCTCCTGAAGGGAGCAAAATGCAACTGAAAAAATAAAAAATAAACTGGTGGCCATCCGGAATAAAAGCTGGCTCACCCTGACAGCTGAAGTCGTCTTCGCTCCTTCACAACATGACGAACTCAATCCTGGAACGAACCTGCTGAAACGAAATAGATAGACAAGAAACAAACAACAAACAAGGGTGAGTCAAAAGGACTCAATAAGTGGGGCAGACTAGCCACCTCAAAAATAGGATAACTAGCTAGGGAGAAGAAACGGATAAACCAAATTCCTCTTATTTAAATTATAAAAAGGCAAAGCCAGATAAAAGTGGAAACACGTATGGAATCATAGACTCATTAACAACCAGGAACATAAGATAGCCAGAACATATAGGTATCCCAAACATATCAACAATCAGAAATACATCCTGTTACAACGTACAACCTGACCATATATTCATACTGTCGCGGCATGCAACCCAATCGATATTATTCATACCGCTGCGGCGTGCAACCCGATCCCCGCAACCCAGAATACGAGCCAGCAATATATAGGCAAATTGAAATATGTCCACAATATGGTATACATACCGCATACACAAAACACAGCATGATAGTCACACCATAGTCAGCATGCAGTGCAATGAAATGGGATGAATGCAGTATGATGCAATGGTGTCACATCTGCTAAATAGATGGAGCGGAATCCTCCTACTCCGGGGCAGAATCCTCCTACCCTCAATATGATGTAAGGAGCGGAATCCTCCTGCTCCTAGGGCGGAATCCTCATACCCTCAATATGATGCAATGGAGCGGAATCCTCCTACCCCCAATATGATGCAATAGAGCGGAATCCTCCTGCTCCTGGGGCGGAATCCTCCTACCCCTAATATGATGCAATGGAGCGGAATCCTCCTGCTCCTGGGGCGGAATCCTCCTGCACCCAATATAATTCAATGTAATGCATATGAATGCAATATGATGTAATAATAACCCTTCATCGGTGCGGGACTCTCATCGACAGCCAGGAAGTAGATGCCAACTCACAGCCAGAGTACAATGCTCAGATCCTCAATGCAATACTAACAACAGGATATAACATATAATATATACAATGTAAATCCAAAGCTAAGGCGTAATGAGTACGCTTATCGGCAGCTACACACGTAAGGAACACGTGGTAGAAAATCCACGAGGCCAGGTGCCTCCAAAGAAATAGATATAAACACTTACCTTATTTCAAAGTGCTACTCAACAACCGCTTTATCCTTTGGATTCACTGCCAACGATCCTGCTTATTCAATAAGCAGAAAATATATCAAATTAGGCTAAAGACTTCATTCCTCACATCTTAGGGCAATCCAGTTAGGAACCTGATACCCTATTTGCATACGCAATACGCAGGCCAGACCTATGTACAGGGTTCAAAGTCACATAACCAAATCCTAAATAAATTACATTTATATGCTGCCCATAACTCACTGAGTACGAATATATAATCAATTCTATTATCAGGGTCCAGTTGACCCTTTACCATCGATGAAACTTATTAGATGTCTAATATCCCAATTTTTACCATTAAAATATATTCAAACACACGTAATAAACTCAAATAATGCATAAAGATCATTACCTGAATATTTCGGGGGTAAAAATTCTATCTTTATCCGACTCTTTTCTTATTTTCTTGTATTATTTTCGCATTCTCGGCGTTTCCTCTTCCGTTTTTGTCTTTTCTTTTTTATATCAACTTAATCCCTTAGCCACCGCCAACTCTATTTCCATTTTCTTTCTTTTCTTTTTTCTTTTCTTTTATTTTCTTTTCTTTTCGCGACGGAAATTAAAATGGAACCCTACAAAATTCGAAATGATCCCAAAATTTTCAAGCAAGTTATACAAAATATATGTAACATACTTTCTAAGGCGAATCTCAAATCGGACTCCCGAAACTCAATATGCAAATTAAATGAAAAAATGTCAAATTATTTAACTTTCGGCATAGCGGAACTAGCCGAATAACCTCGAAATTCACTTTCGAAAGTTCACAAAAGTCACAAATAATCATACGAACCTAACGGCGCTTTTGGATTTCGAATCGGTGTTCATTCGCCAAAATCGAGCTCGAAAATCTTTTTTAATATTTATCGATAATAAAAACTGAAACCTTCTTCTTATACGTACCAAACGAAGTCTGATTTAACTCAAATTTTACAGACAGGTCCTAATAGACTTTACGAATATTTTAAAATTATCGACACGCTAATCAGAGTCCTAACTTCCGAAACGACTGAATTCACAATCTTCATTATCTCTGCTTACTATTTCGCGAAAAGCATCACTGACTTGTAACTTAACATGGCTTAGAAATCTCCTCATCTATCCACAACATAAGTATGAAATAACAGAGACATGACTATTTTGCATCACAATCATCATAAGGCATCATATTACCTTTATGAAAGCAGTTTAATAGAAAAGCTAGAAGATTTATGATGTCAATACGTTTTATTAGCCTCAAATGATTGGCATTGAGCGGAATGAAACCACCAGAAGCGATAATGCATGGACTCACTACCTGAAGATTCCACAAAGCCAAATAAATGATGCGCAAAGAAGTTACTAGCAGCGACCGAACTATTCAATAAATTACAACAATACTGTTAAGTCAATGGTATTTTCAAGCTACAGAATCTATGAACTGTCAAAAATAATGTTACTGATACAGTAGGTTGGAAGAAAAAACTTTTTGGAACTTATAAAGTAAGGTCGTTCGGTTGAAGTTCCTTTTTATGCGGGTATTAACTATTAATGTGTGTATTAGTAATGTGGATATTAATAATATGTGAATATTGATAATGCGGGTATTAGTTATGTAGGATTTAGTAATGTGGGTATTAGCCATGCATATATTATAACGTAGGACTTATTTGTTGAATCACTGATATATTACAAATTAACAAACAATATTATTATTTAAGACATTTAGTTACTCTTTAAATAAAATTTTAAAATATCTTTATTATAATGAGGGTCAATTTTGTCATTTTAAATTTTAATACCTGCATTGTTAATACCCACATTATTAATATCATCTTTTATCCCGCATAAAATAATACATAGATTTACGCATAATTTATACGGGTATTAATAATGCAGAGTTGAAAAAATGAAACCAAACGCTGCACAAAAATAGCGCTAAACTTCATAATGACAGAAGTGTAAACCGAACATGGTATTACTACTGCGTTATCCAATGCGGGGATTAGTGCACCAAAGTAGTGCAACCGAACGACCCCTAGGTACTATGCTAAGGGTGGTCTCAAACTGTTTTAAAACACGCAGGGGTCGTTTGGTACGAATACAAGTTATACATATATTAGTAATACATGGATTAATAATACATGTATTAGTAATACAGGAATTAATAATATATGGTATATATTTTATTGGTTGTTTGGTTCATTTTACTGAAAATGGGATATAGGAGCATAACATATTTTGTTTACAATTTTGCCCTTGCCTAATAGCATTGAACACCTCTATATGAGGAACTTCTCTTATATTTTTTTTCAAGACCAAATAAATCAACCTAACACATCAACAAAAAGCTGAAGGCAAAAGACATAAATTATGTCACATACTAGCAAATTTATGTGAAGCGCTTCTAAGATAAAAAAATAAGAACAATTGAGTTGGTTTGGCACGGAAGTCCCACCAACAAAGGAGCGAATAGATGTTGTTTTGCTTATTATCGGCATTTAATTCTTCATTCACTGGTATTTCAACTTTTAGGTAATTTGAGAGGGATGAGTGAACTATTATTTAGTTGTTGAAGGCAAAATATCATCAGATGAGTGAAGACTGAGAGAGATAGCTAGAGATAGGGAATATGAATCTAGGAACTGTTCAGTAAGCACAAACAGTTGCTATGGAACGTAGTAGGACAAGGATTACATGAGTTTGATACTCTGTTTCTACCTTCTGGTCCTTTGACAAGGAAGAGAAACTACAAGGATATTTTGGTCTTTACTTGTCTTATCCAAGAATAGCTAATACAAGTATTAGTTGTTCCACCTTGAAGTTGGTATAAAATAATACATCAATTGTTGTATAAGTCATACACTGTATTAGTTATACAGGTGTGGAGAATGACTACCAAACAATGGGATAGCTATGTACTAAATCTTATACAGGGATTACTTGTTTTAGTACTGCATACCAAACGACTCCGTAGAGAATAAAACTTAATTATTGTCTAACATTTAGAATTATAAGTACGGTCACCTAATTGATACTCCAGCCGTCCCATTTTAGTTGTTGGTTTAACTTAAAAAAATTATTTCAAAATAGTTGTTGTTTTAGAAATTCAAGACTAAATTTGTTAGTTGTTTTCAACTATACACTTAGGGGTCATTCCGTTGAAATGCCTTTAGTGCAGGTATTAGTAATGTATGTATTAGCTATGTGTGGATTATAAATATATAGGGATTATTTCTTAAATCATTGATATATATCACAAATTAATATACAAAGTATAATTTTAAAATATCAATTTATTATTTAAATAAAATTAAAAAAGTATTTTTATATATTATGAGGGTTGATATTGTCATTTTAAATTTTAATATCTATATTACTAATACCCACATTACTAATTCCACCTTCTACCCCGTATAAAATAATACATAAATTTCTTCATTAAGTTATGCATGTATTATATATATCTTTAAGTCTAACCAAACATTGTACTATTTTTATGTTAGTATTAAAATTCTACCCAAACTAACCAAACATGGTAATAATTTAATGTGGATTTTAGTACATGTATTAAACTTTTACCCCCTCAAACCGAATGACCCCTCAAACTAACATCTGCCACCTGGTACCGAAGGAGAGAGATTTCCACCTCCTAATCAGTACATTACACTTTTAAAGGTTCAGTTAAATACTAGGAGTATTAGCTAGCGTTTGGACATATATTTTGTGAAAACTTAAAAAAATGAGCTTTTTAAAAAATAATTTTCGGAACTTGTCATATTCGGACATATATTTTACTTGAAAAAGAGCTGAAGTTTTGTGAGTAAAAAATGATATTTTTTCAAAAACTCTAAAAAGTGGTCTTGACCATTTTTTGGAATTTGAAATCACATTCTCAATATTCACTTGCGGGACTAGACTGAGCATGTTGTTGGTATTCTCAAATGCTCGCCAAAAAACCTCCAAAAAGTATGTCCACACAAATTTTTGCAAAAAATATTTGAAAAATTGCTTCCAAGTTTTATAAACAAACGGAAGCGTAGTAATACATATTTTATCAAGCACAGTGCGCCCCAGCTCTATCATAACTAGCAAGTGAAACCAGTAACCGATACGAGATTATTTAGTGGAGATATTTTATTGGTAAATATTTGATTTATTTGACTAAAAATGGATATACATATGTAATACTCCTTATGTTTCAATTTATTACAACTCTTTTATTACTCTGTTCCAAAAAGAGTACAACCTATTTGACCATTAATAAAACAATTTATAATCACTACATATTTATTAATCATATTAATTAATGAGAAAGGAAAGAGTGGTAACAAACCTGTATAGGGAGAGCATCCATGTCAGCTCTTAAACCAAATCAAGGTTGATCACCAGTGATGTGGGGCAAACCACCACCACAAGGCCCTTTACTAGAAGCCAAGCCAAAACACTTCATGATGCTCACTTATACTTGATTCAGAAGGGCGTTGATGATACGAGCTCCGGAGACCATTGGAAGATCATACACTTGAGCTCGTTGGAAGAAGAAATGGAAGGCCACAGGGCAGTGGGCGGAGCGCCTAGCACAATAGCCAGGCGGCTCACCAAGCGGAGCGCCCAGGTCACCGCTCCACCAGGCGGAGCGCCTAGCCCAGGCGGGGCGCCCAAATTGTTGAATTCCCTAGATTTTTGTGTAAACTTACTATTTTAGCCCTAGTTGTTCTATTGTGTTTCTACCTAGCTAAGGGCTTATTAGACATTTCATTTGGTTGTAGAAGGGTGCTATAAATACACCCTTCATCATTTATTGCCATTAACTTACCATGAACAAAAACATTAAAGAGATTTTGCTCTCAAATACTTGTAACCATTTTGGCTTGAAATCAATTGGAAGAATCCAAGTTGACCTTCAATCCTCCTTGATCATTCTATTTGTGAGAGCCGGATGTCTCTTGAGGATAGTTGCTTAGCGTAGGTTCTGCTTGACTCGAACGAGGGTGTATCAAGACATTGTTCCTTGGTGCTACCTCGTAAGTTGTTCTTGTCGCGTCTCGCTTTTATCTTTATTTATCGCTTCCGTAGTTTTCCCTTTATCAGTTGGTATCAGTGCAAGGTTCGGGTGTTGATTCTACAAACCATCGTTCCTTGTTCGTTGTGTTTTTATCTTGTCTTAGTATTGTTGTTGTTGTTCTTGAAAAACAAAAAAGTTCAAAAAGTTGAAAAAAATCCAAAAATTTGATAGATCTTGCTTGTTATCTCGATTTTTTTGGTGCTAGTTATCGGGGATTGTTTGTTTAAGTATTCTCGTTGATTGGGTAACCTCAAAATACGATTTGAAGTTGTGAATCAAAATTGTGAAAAATCAAATCTTCAAAAGTTAAAATTCACAAAATTTGCTAGAACTTGTTTGTTGTTGTGATTTCTTGGATGTTTGGTATCGGGGATTGTTCTATGAAGTTAACCCATCGTTTTGATACCCCCATTACATCATTTGGTGTAGCGGAATGAAAATCGAAATTTTTGAATCTTGAAATTTTTGAAAACTCTTGAAGAACTTGCTCAAAAATCTTGGAACAAACTTGTTGTTGGTTGTTTGTTGGATTAAATCATTGGGGTTTATTTGTTATAGCATAAAACAACTTTAGGTATCATCAAAAGTGAAAAACACCTTGAGATCGTTGAGAAAATTGGTTGAAATCACCAAAATCACGTTTTAGTGAAGTTTTGAACACAGGTCCAGGCGCTGGGCGGACCGCCTACCTAGTCTGCTGCCTGTTTTTTGCACAATTTCCAAGCGGACCGCCTGCCTCTCTAGGCGGACCGCCCAGTGTCTGAAGTGTGTCCGGGTAGTTTGTTTTCTTAAGTTTTCGTATTCCTTTGGTTCTCGTTGCTTCCGGTTAGTACTTTGAGAGTAACACTCATACTTAATTAGTACTAATTCATTGAGCGATTAGGGTACTCGTGCCTAGGGGAGAGTAGACTTCAAAGAAGACTCATAGTTTAATGTTTGCTTCAAGTGCGCACTAAATAGCCTAACGTTCATCGAGTCCCATTAACTCCACTCTTCCCGACGAGTATTTGATTCTTGTGAATTGGTTTGGTTATCGAGGAAGTTGATCAACTACGAGGAGGCCATTGATCTCAAGCTTGTGTGAACCTACCCCAACTTGAGTGAACCCGAGCGACAATCAAAAGTGAGGGAGTGCATGAGGACTTTTACTCTAATCTCTTTTCTTGTTTTTGATTATTTGTAGGTACATGGCGGAAGAGAAGGTAAAGGATACCATTGAGGTTCCAACTGACGTCTTGGCTAATCTATTGGCCGAGGTGAAGGCTCTAAATCTCAAAATGGAGGTTTTTGAAAAGGAAAGGACCTTGAGTGTCCACAAAGATGCCGGAGAAGGCACAAGTGATGATTCAATCATGGAAACAGATCAATTTGCGGAGCCAGCTCGTCGACAACGGTTGATAGATGAGGCTCTTGCTCGAGAAAGATTGTTGGGCAATCCCCAAGGTGAAACTCCACTCATACAGCCTCGAAGAAATGTTGTACCCCTTGAGCAAGTTGATGAAGCTCAAGAAGGGGAGGGCCTCGGACTTGATGATGATTATGAAGCTCCCTATCCAAATAGGAGGGCAATGAATGGAGGCCGGGGTATAGATGGAGGTCGTGGGCGAGGTCGAGGACCTCCAAGGGCTTATGTTGGGAGGAACTTGGGGCAAGAATATGAGGAAGTTGATGACTACTATGGGGGCCAACCGAAGCCGAACCGTGGAGGTCGTGACAACAACCTAAATAGTGTGAAGATCACTATCTCATCTTTCAAAGGGACTAGTGAGCCGAAAAAGTTCTTAGAGTGGAAGGTTCAATTGAAGGGGGTATTTGATACAAATGACATGTCCGAGGAGAAGAAAGCCACTTATGTCATTGCTTCATTTAAGTCATCTGCTTCCACATTGTGGGAATCCGTCAAGCGCTCGAGAAGAAGAGTTGGGATGCGAATGAACATTGCTTGGGAGGAATTGAAAGAGGTAATGAGTGCCAAATATGTGACATCCAAGTATAGGCAAGAACAACTCAAGAGACTCTATGAGTTGAAACAAGGCTTCAAGTCCGTTGATGAGTATTTCAACAAATTTGAAAAGAATCGAAGGGCCCCTTGACATGGAGACCGAAGATGAAGAGCAAGCTATCATTCGATTCAAGAACGGCTTGAGCCGGGAGATTGCTTCTCAATTGAGGCTACACATCTTTTATTATCTTCAAGATGTTTGTGATGCCGCGGTTGAAGCCGAAAAGTGGCTTAAAGAAGAGAAAGTTCCTCGCTATAGGAGTACTACTTCTACCCCAATGACTCGACCCAAAGAATGGAAAAGCCCGAACACAAGTGGTGCTAGTGGAAGTCGTGATGTCAAGAAGCCCTTTGAGAAGGTCACTCCAAGAAGTGACTTCAAGTAAATGGGTGGTACATCTAAAACTCAATTAAATACTCCTTCTCCTTCTTTTTTTCAATGTCACAAGTGTAAAGGCTATGACCACTTTGCCAAAGATTGCCCTACCCGAAAAACAATGATAATTAGGGATGATGGGTTGGTGTATGAGGAGGAAAGTAAGCCCGAGGGAGAGGTCGTTGAGGATGGTGAGGTAGTTGAGGGAGAAGAGGATGTAGCGGAGGGTGATGATCCTAGCATGTTCTTGGTGGTACGTCATACTTTGAGTGCCATGATGAGTGAGGAGGAGATAGATGTTCAAAGGGAGAACTTGTTCCATGCTAGGTGTAGGGTGAAGGGACAAGTGTGCTCCATGATTGTAGATTCAGGTAGTTGTGCAAATGCGATGAGCCAAACTTTGGTTTCACAATTGAAATTGCCTACCTTTAAACACCCAAGCCCCTACCGATTACAATGGTTGAGTGAATGTGGGGAGTTGAAGGTGGTGAAGCAAGTCTCGATAAAATTCAAAATTAAAAATTATCAAGACGAGCTAATGTTTGATGTAGTGCCAATGTAAGCGTGCCACCTCTTGTTTGGTAGGCCTTGGCAATATGATAAGAGTGTGGTACATGATGGCCGAGCCAACACATACACGACCAAACATGAGGGTAAAATATATGTGCTCAAGTACTTGACGCCAAAACAAGTGAATGATGATTATAGGCGCATGAGAGAGTTGAGAGAAGCGGCTAAGGCTAAGTCCGTTGTGGAGACTAAGCCTTTGGCCGAGGGCCACACCACTCCATCTTCTATCACCTGTAACATTTGTGCCATGATGCAACCAGGTGAGTACTTGAGAGGTAATGATGGCACCAAAATGCTCATTTGCCTAGTGCACAAAGGTATGGTTTTAAATTCCGATTGTGATTATTTTCCTAATCCTAACCCTTTGCCTAGTGCTATTGAGAATGTTTTGAAGGTTTTTGAGGACATGTTCCCGGAAGAGATGCCAAGTGGACTTCCTCCTTTGAGGGGTATTGAACACCAAATTAATTTTGTCCGGGGGTCCCAAATCCCAAACAAGCCGGCCTATAAGAGCAATTCCGAGGATACAAAAGAGTTGCAAAAGCAAGTGGATGAATTGCTCACCAAAGGCTTGGTCCGTGAAAGCTGAGTCCGTGTGCCGTACCGGTCATTCTTGTGCCAAAGAAGGACGGGACATGGAGGATGTGTGTTGATTGCCATACGGTCAATAAGATAATGGTAAAGTATCGTCATCCCATTCCTAGACTTGATGACATGCTTGATGAGTTGAGTGGTTCTAGTGTCTTTTCTAAGATAAATTTTAGGTCCGGCTACCGCCCAATCCAGATGAAACCAGGTGATGAGTGGAAAACCGCATTCAAGACCAAGTTTCGTCTTTGTGAATGGTTGGTAATGCCTTTTGGCCTCTCCAACGCACCTAGCACTTTCATGCGGTTAATGAACCATGTCTTAAAACCGTTTATCAACAAGTTTGTGGTCGTCTATTTTAATGATATCTTGATATATAAGAAATCAATAGATGACCATGTGGGCAACTTGAGTCAAGTTCTTGAAGTGCTAAGAGCCGAAAAGCTCTATGCCAACTTAAAAAAGTGTGCCTTTTGTGTAGAAAAGGTTGTCTTTCTTGGCTTTGTTGTTAGTGCCAATGGCATAGAGGTCGATGAGTCCAAAGTCGAAGCCATTAGAGATTTTCCAACTCCTACTACCGTTTCTCATGTTAGGAGTTTCCATGGCCTTGCTAGTTTCTATAGGCACTTTGTGAGGGACTTTAGTACCATTGCCGCACCACTCACCGAGTTGGTGAAGAAAGACAAGGCCTTTGTGTGGAGAGAGCCTCAAGAGAAGGCTTTCCAAGAGTCCCCTTTGTTGCAATTGCCCGACTTCGGAAAGGCATTTGAGGTTGAATGTGATGCCTCGGGGGTAGGTATTGGGGGTGCTCTAATGCAAGAAGGGAAACCCATTGCCTACTTTAGTGAAAAGTTGAAGGGTGCAACCTTGAATTACTCCATGTATGACAAGGAGTTGTATGCCCTTGTGAGAGCTCTAGCTTATTTGGCAACACTATCTATGGCCTAGGGAATTTGTGATCAAGAGTGACCAAGAGTCACTCAAGCATCTTAGAGGCCAAGAGAACTTGACAGAAGGCATGCCAAATGGGTTGAGTTCATTAAGTCTTTTCCCTATGCAATTCATTACAAGAAGGGAAAGACAATGTTGTAGCCGATGCACTTTCTAGGAAGTTCTCCCTTGCTACCACTCTTTCTTCTAGGCTTATGGGTTTTGAAAGTATAAATCAATGTATGAACATGACCCAAAGCTCAAGAGCATTCATGATGCTCTAGTGAGTGGGAAGAGAATGGAGAAATACCAATGGGTTGATAGCTATATCTTTAAAAATGGTAGAGTTTGTATGCCTGAGTCCTCATGGAAGGAGTTGCTTGTTCGTGAAGCACATTGTGGGGGCTTGATGGGTCACTTTGGGAGAGACAAAACCTTGGCCATTCTCATGGAGCAATTCTATTGGTCAAAGATGGGATTGCAAGTTGAGAGACTTTGCAAAACTTGCTTGGATTGCAAGTACGCTAAGTCCAAATCTAATCCCCATGGTTTATATACTCCCCTTCCTATTCCTACTAGCCCGTGGATGGATATTTCTATGGATTTTATTATGGGATTGCCACGGTCTAAGAGGGGACATGATAGCATTTATGTTGTCGTGGATAGGTTCTCCAAAATGGCTCACTTTATTCCTTGTAAAAAGAGTCATGATGCACAACATGTAGCTTCTTTGTTCATTGATAATGTGTTAAAATTACATGGTGTGCCTCAAACAATTGTGACTGATAGGGACTCTAAGTTCCTTAGTCATTTTTGGAGATGTCTTTGGGGTGCTCTTGGTACCAAGTTGTTATTCTCTACGTCCCACCACCCTCAAACGGATGGTCAAACCGAGGTGGCGAACCAAACCTTGAGTACTCTATTTAGAGCCATGACCCGAGGTAAGGCCGGGACTTGGGTTGAAAAATTGCCTCTTATGGAGTTTGCATATAACCGTACATTGCATAGCATGATTGGCTTGACTCCATTTGAGGGCATTTATGGTTTTAATTCTCCGATTCCACTTGATCTAACCCCTTTGCCCAAGGAAATGGTTGTTAATTTTGAAGGTGAAAGTCTAGCTAAAGCAATGCTCGAGATCCATGCCAAAGCAAGGAAGAGATTGGAGGAAGCCTATGCAAAGGTTGCCTTCAAGAAGAACAAGGGGATAAAGAAGTTGGAACTTAAGAAAGGGGATTGGGTGTGGGTGTACTTCCACAAAGAGAGGTTTCCAAACCTTAGGAAAGGGAAGTTGGCACCCCGAGGAGATGGACCTTTCCAAGTGCTCTCCAAGATCAACAACAACGCTTATGTGATTGATTTACTCGGTGAGTACAATGTTTCAAATACTTTTAGTGTTAGTGACTTGGCTACTATTGATGTAGATCATGATGCCGTGGAGGATGATTCCTCAATTTCGAGGACGAAATCTTCTCAAGAAGGGGAGGATGATTAGGGGCAAACCACCACCACAAAGCCCTTTACTAGAAGCCAAGCCAAGCCAAAACACTTCATGATGCTCACTTATACTTGATTCGGAAGGGCGTTGATGATACGAGTTCCGGAGACCATTGGAAGATCATACACTTGAGCTCGTTGGAAGAAAGAATGGAAGGCCACAACACGGTGGGTGGAGCGCCCAGCCCATAGGCGGAGCGCCTAGCACAATAGCCAGGCGGCTCACAAGGCGGAGCGCCTGATCAGGAGGAGCGTCCAGGTCACGGCTCCACCAGGCGGAGTGCCTAGCCCAGGCGGGGCGCCCAAATTGCTGAATTCCCTAGATTTTTGTGTAAACTTACTATTTAAGCCCTAGTTGTTCTATTGTGTTTCTACCTAGCTAAGGGTTTATTAGACATTTCATTTGGTTGTAGAAGGGTGCTATAAATACACCCTTCATCATTTATTGCCATTAACTTACCATGAATAAAAACATTAAAGAGATTTTGCTCTCAAACACTTGTAACCATTTTGGCTTGAAATCAATTGGAAGAATCCAAGTTGACCTTCAATCCTCCTTGATCATTCTATTTGCGAGAGCCGGGTGTCTCTTGAGGATAGTTGCTTAGCGTAGGTTCTGCTTGACTCGAACGAGGGTGTATCAAGACATCGTTCCTTGGTGCTACCTCGTAAGTTGTTCTTGTCGCGTCTCACTTTTATCTTTATTTATTGCTTCCGTAGTTTTTCCTTTATCAACCAGACCCAATGGTTCCAACCAAACCAGTTTTAGCAACTGGCCATGTGTACTTTATACCCAACAACTCCAGCTCATGTCGTATGAGTTGACTTGTTCGGTATTCTTCGAATGCTAATTCAGGGTACTCATGGATTCTCCTCCTTACGATTTTCAACCAATCAAAGAATTCTGGATCTCTTGCTGATTCAATTAGTGATCCAGTTACTAATTCATCAGTCTTTACAGCCCATGAATTGTGTGGGAAACTCGTTGTTACCAATATGAAAAGGAAGAAGTTTATGCAAAATGAACCCATTCCTAAAATGTCAACAGGTCCCGTCGCTCCAACAGTAAGTAATTATTGGATATGTCATGCGTCACATAAGAGACAAAACTTATGTGAGACTTCGTCGTACTTTGACATGTGGACGAACGGTAGTTTTTATATTAGATACTTTATCTGTTTCAACTTACGTGAATCTGTTTGACTTTGACATAAAATTTGATAAAATAAGGAAGGCTTTTGTAACTTATGTTCTAAACTAAACCATTGACATTTGTGAGGCTATGCATCATCTCATTAAAAGCATAATGGTAAATTTGAAGTTAAATGGTTTCCACATTTAGATTAGGCTCATTCTTTTTTTAACGCACTAAAAACAAATAGGTTCACATAAACTAAAATGGAGGGAGTTCTATATTGAGTATCGCTCGATCCGCTTCATTTATTTTTTTAATTTTTTTTATGTGTTCTTGATAAATTAGTGTTTACATATAAATATAGGAGGATCTGTTTGGGAAGAAGAGTAAATTTGTAGAGTATTTTGTTCAAAATATACAATCTATAATTGATCTTTCTCAAATTTAACCTTATTCAATAATTTTAATATTTCTTTATATTTTCCTACGAGGAAAGATAAGTGTTACCCCTTCCGTCCCAATATATGTGGCACCATTTGACCGGGCACGGAGTTTAAGAAAATAGAGGTTGACCTTGTTAAGTATCAATTTTACCCTTGAAAAAGTAAGAAAGAGAAGGTTTGAGTAATAAAAAAGTTGTTGGTACGTTTTAAAGTATGTAGGGCCCAAAAAGGGTAAAATAGAGATGATGCATTAAATAGTTGTCAAATAAGGAAATGTACCACTTATTTTGGGACAAACAAAAAAGGAAATAATGCCACATAAATTGGGACAGAGGGAGTAATAGTTTGTAATACTCGTAACTACTCCCTCCATCCAATTTTAATGGTTGCTTTAGTAATTCAAGATTAAATTTATTGGTTGTTTCTAACTATACTACTCAATTCTAAAAATATATTTAATTAAAATAACATAATAAATTATATATTATATTAATTGATTTCTTAATAGGAATAAAAAAATCTTAAGCAACAATTCAAATAGGACGGATGTAGTAACATTCTTAATTTATGTGAAATACCTGAAGTGCTCGTTTGGTTGGGCGCACAAAAGAATTAATACATGCACTAAATCCCTCGCCATATAATGCAGCATTGGATTTGTTTTGTAACAAGGTATAAAAATCTGCAATAATAATATAATGTTTGGTTTGAATTTACAAACCTGCACTAATTAATACTCACATAAATTAATGAGTGAATATATGTATTATTTTGTGCGGTATAAAAGATGGAATAATAATGCGGGTATTAATTTGTGAGAAGATAAATGTACCCTCACATCTTTACATTATTACTCAATAGTAAACAAACATCTATTTATTGAATAATAAAATATTAAAATATAATTTTAATTATGAAATGTATACTAATTTTGTAATACAACAAATAATTCATTAACTAAGATATAATATTGACATAACTACTATCTGCATTGCTAATAACTGCATAACTAATACCTGTATTACTAATACCTGCACAACTAATATGTGCATAAAAAAATGGTCGGGTGTACAAGATGTTCCTGTTCACGCATGGACTGGGGAATGGCTTCACCCTTGAAGAGGTGTGATGTACTCCGTCTATAGGAATTTCTTCTAGAGATCCGTCCAGCTAACAGAGCCTGACTACGAAGTCAAACGAGACCCCAGAGAGTGTGGTACTTCCTGCATGTTTCAAAATATGCTACTAGTTATTATACTTTCATATCATTAGCAAATACATGGAATTAATGATCTTTTCAAGAGTCTCATACTGACTCTAATCTGGTAATGGATTAGGAGCTCCCTGTACCCTTTTGTTGTTTGTTTTTTTGGGTGCTGAATGCATTTTAGCTAGCACATATTTTTGTTTGTATTGTCATTTCTACTAATACATGGTTTGAGTAGGTAAATTAGTTTAGAAATATCCTTTCAGTAAATATACCAAAGACAAATTGCCTCGATGAAGAATTCAGGGTGTGGCTCAGTGGTTAAGTTCAAATTTCAGTGGAGCCAAAAAACACTAGGTGATTTCTTTTCATTTATGGAAGCCTTGGTTGACGGATTTATGCGGTATCTGTGCTAGTAGGACTTAGGAGATGGCAGGTATCTAGTAGATTTGGTCGTGATGTGCGTGAGCTGGATAGGACAGGACACTACTGATATAAAAATAAAAGAAATAAAACTACCTTGATGAACTGATCTTGTTTTGTTTCGAGGAAAGTTCGATATGCATTTTAAGAGTTGATAGTGATGAAGCAAGGAAATTTCGATTTGCATTTCTCTTTTGGAGATCCACATGGTATTTCCTCAATATGGTGAAATCATATGTGATGCTATAGCTGTGATCTGCTCTAGGAATGATTGATTAGTTAGTTTTCTTTGGTATGATATCGTATCCTATACCTTTTTGAAGATATTGCCTGTTTGGATTAGGTTAGTAGGGAAAGTGGTCCAGTTTTATACTATGTATTATCTTAACAAAATGATATTTTTTATTCATGCTTTGGTAAGAGATTTCATTCTAAGTTTAGTGCAAAGTGTCACTTATTAGTTACAGTGTTTTAGGATGCAGATCAGTTTGTTTTTTACTGCAGTAACTTAGTTTGAAAAGTTCATTAATCACTTTCCTAAGTTCTAGGAGTTTGTTAGTTTTAGCTAATATTCTGCTGATTTTTAGCACCATGAAGTTAGTAGACTTCTCTTTCAAATTGTAGTTCAGATTGTAATTTATTATTCACTTTTGCATTAGCTCTTTTAAGAGGAGTTGCTGTCAACTTTCCTGTGTTCTCTTTTCTGTTGATACTTCTATATTTTACTGTTCTTATTCACAAAGCATTTACCTGCTTCCTTTCTGGTTTTTACTCAAATTAACAACAATTGGTATCAGAGCATTTTTTTCTTAAGGGACATGTGTGTGTGCTAGAGCAGATTCAGTGGACGCCATGGACGGAGGAAACAAGTTTTTCTTCAATTGCACCACCAACCTTTGATGGAGAAAGTTATCAGATTTGGGCAGTTAGAATGCAGACCTACCATGAAGCTTTGGACCTTTGGGAGGCCGTAGAAGATGATTACGAGGTTACTCCCTTGCCAAACAATCCTACGATGGCCCAAATAAAAAATCATAAAGAGAGGAAAACCAGGAAATCAAAAGCAAAGGCTTGCTTGTTTGCTGCAGTCTCATCCAGTATCTTCACTCGTATCATGTCTCTAAAGTCAGCAAAGGAGATATGGGATTATCTCAAGTCAGAGTACGAAGGAGATGAACGAATTCGAGGGATGCAAGTGCTGAATCTAGTACGTGAGTTTGAGCTGCAAAGGATGAAGGACAGTGAAACCATAAAGGAGTATTCTGACCGACTTCTTGCAATAGCAAATCGTGTCAGATTACTAGGTTTCACCTTGAATGATTCAAGGATCGTTGAGAAAATACTTGTAACGGTGCCTGAAAGATTTGAAGCTACCATTACTACCTTAGAAAATACTAAGGACTTGTCCAAAATAACTCTAGCAGAGCTCTTGAGTGCCTTTCAAGCACAAGAGCAAAGGCGTATAATGAGACAAGAAGGAGCTGTTGAAGGAGCCTTACCAGTCAAGCATCAAGAAGGTGGAAGAAACAAGAAGAAACAGAATAAGAAGATTCAAGGAGCAAATAGTGACAATGTTGCAACCAGCAACAAAAGCAAAACAGGCAGCAAGAAGACAAATTATTCTCCTTGTCAGCACTGTGGAAAAAAGGGCCATCGTCCTTTCAAGTGTTGGAGGAGACCTGATGCAAAATGCAGCAAATGCAACCAACAGGGCCATGAAGTTGTGATTTGCAAAAGCAAAACGCAACAGCACGATGTAGAAGCTCAAGTTGCTAATCAAGAAGAAGAAGATCATCTCTTTGTTGCCTCTTGTTTTCACAAGTCGTGACTCAAGTGTAAGCTGGTTAATCGATAGTGGTTGCACTAACCACATGACATATGATAAGGAGTTGTTCAGAGAGTTAAGAAGCACTGAATCGAAGAAAGTCAGGATTGGAACGACGGGTATATCGCTGTTAAAGGCAAGGGCACCATAGCCATTGCAAGTTGCTCAGGAACTAAGTTTATCACGGATGTTCTCTATGTTCCAGATATTGATCAGAACCTGCTCAGTGTTGCTCAATTAATTGAGAAAGGATACAAAGTAACCTTCAATGACAAATCATGTGTGATAGAAGATCCATCTGGCAATGTGAAGTTCAAGGTCAAAATGGAGGGGAAGTGCTTCTCACTCAATCCATTGGAGGAGGAGCAAACTGCTTTCCAAATGAAAGAAAGTGTTACAGAAGTTTGGCACAAGAGGCTCGGACACTATCATCATCAAGGGCTGCTGCATATGAAATCTAAAAAGCTGGCAAATGATCTTCCAGAATTTGACGATGTCATACCAAACTGCAAAGCATGTCAGTTTGGAAAGCAAACCAGGAAACCTTTTCCCAAGTCAGACTGGAGAGCCACTCATAAGCTGCAGCTGATTCATACGGATGTGTGCGGTCCTCAAAGAACTCCGTCATTAGGAGGTAGTCGATATTACATTATTTTTATTGACGATTTTACCAGAATGTGTTGGATTTTTTCTTAAAATTCAAGTCAGAAGTGGCTAAAGTATTCTGGAAGTTCAAGAATATGGTGGAAAACCAAAGTCGCTGCAAAATCCAAAGTCTGAGGTCAGACAATGGAAAAGAATACACCTCTGGGGAGTTTAATTTGTTTTGTGAAGAAGTGGGAATTGAACACCAGCTTACTGCTCCTTACACTCGGCAACAAAACAGAGTTAGTGAGAGGAGAAATAGGTACATCTTAGAGATGACAAGATGTATGTTGCATGAGAAGAATTTACCCAAGCAGTTTTGGGCAGAAGCAGCTCATACAATAGTTTTTTTTACAAAATAGACTCCCTACCAGAGCAGTGGAGAATCAAACACCCTTCGAGGTATGGTATGGTTATAAACCATCTTTGAATTTTCTTAGAATATTTGGATGCTTGTGTTTCACTCATGTCCCACAGATAAAGAGGGATAAACTAGATAAAAGAGCTATTCCAGGCATTTTTATTGGCTATAGTTCCGTTTCAAAAGCTTATAAAATTTTTAAGCCAGAAACTGGAAAGATTATTGTCAGTAGAGATGTTCACTTTATGGAAGATGAAGAGTGGAGGTGGGATGATGCAGAGAAATTGGATCCAACTTCAACGTTAAAGTTGCCAGCTTCATGTACAAAAGATCAAAGTCTTATAGAAGACGAGTTGAATGACTTGGTGGATCATCTTCCTGTTCGAGGCACAAGGTTACTTTCTGATGTTTACCAGAGATGCAATATTTCTGTGTGTGAACCGAAAAACTATAAAGAAGCCGAGAAAGATCAAAGTTGGGTTGCTGCAATGAAGGAGGAGTTGTCTATGAGTGAAAGGAACAAAACATGTGAGTTGGTTGTTCGACCTAATAACAGAAAGGTGATTGGAGTCAAATGGGTGTATAGAACCAAGCTTAATGCTGATGGCTCAATCAACAAGTATAAAGCTAGGCTCGTCGTCAAAGGATATGCTCAAATATTTGGTGTGGACTACTCAGATACCTTCGCACCTATAGCAAGACTTGAGACAATCAGGCTCCTACTCGCTGTTGCAGCACAAAAGAAATGGAAGGTGTACCAGTTAGATGTCAAATCAGCGTTCTTGAATGGTTTTCTACATGAGGAGATATATATAGAACAACCAGAAGGCTATATGAAAGAAGGAGAAGAAGACAAAGTCTATCTTCCAAGAGCTTGGTATAGTAGAATTGATAATCATTTACTCAGTTTGGGCTTTGAAAAAAGCTTATAAGAGTCCACTTTATATGTCAAATATAGTGAAGATAATATTCTGGTTATTTCACTTTATGTTGACAATCTACTAGTTACAGGAAGTAATGAAGATCAGATAGAAGGTTTCAAACAAGAGATGATGAAGATGTTTGAAATGACAGACCTCGGGCTTATGTCCTACTTTCTCGGCATGGAGATTAAGCAAAAGCAAGGTGAAGTCTCTATATGTCAGAAGAAATATGCAAAAGAAATACTAAAAAAGTTTCGCATGGAAGGCTGTAAAGAGATGAGCACTCCAATGAATCCGAAGGAGAAACTGAGGAAAGAAGATGGAACGGACAAAGTGGATGAGTCGTATTTCAGAAGTCTGGTTGGGTGTCTAATGTACCTAACAGCAACTAGACCTGACATTGTTAATGCTGTAAGTATTCTTTCTCGTTATATGCACTGTGCAAGTGAAGTGCATTTAAAGGCAGCAAAAAGGGTGATCAGGTACGTCAAGGGAACAGTTGATTTTGGAATCAAGTTCAAGAGTTGTGAACAACTCAAACTAACAGATTTTTCAGACAGTGACTGGGGTGGTTCAGCTGATGACATGAGGAGCACATCTGGATATTGCTTTACTATTGGTTCTGGTGTCTTTTCCTGGAGCTCAAGAAAACAAGATACAGTAGCTCAATCTACAGCAGAAGCAGAATTTGTGGCTACGGCAGCTACTGTAAATCAAGCATTATGGTTGAGGAAAATATTTAATGATCTTCATCTTGAGCAGAAGGAGGGAACAGAGATTTTTGTCGACAATCAAGCTGCAATAGCTATTTCTCATAATTCGGTTTTTCATGGAAAGACAAAGCGCTTCAACATCAAGTTGTTTTTCTTGAGAGAAGTGCAGAAGAATGGAGATGTGACTCTCATTTATTGCAAAACAGATGATCAATTAGCTGATGCTTTTACCAAGCCACTGCCAGTTCACAAGTTTGAGTCCTTAAGATTGAAGCTTGGTGTCTGCAGATCCTAAAGCAAGGAGGAGTATTAGTTACAGTGTTTTAGGATGCAGATCAGTTTGTTTTTTACTGCAGTAACTTAGTTTGAAAATTTCAATAATCACTTTCCTAAGTTCTAGGAGTTTGTTAGTTTTAGCACCATGAAGTTAGTAGACTTCTCTTTTAAATTGTAGTTCAGATTGTAATTTATTATTCACTTTTGCATTAGCTCTTTTAAGAGGAGTTGCTGTCAACTTTCCTGTGTTCTCTTTTCTGTTCATACTTCTATATTTTACTGTTCTTATTCACAAAGCATTTACCTGCTTCCTTTCTGGTTTTTACTCAAATTAACAACATCACTTATTATTTATTGTAAGATTCCCTTGAAGCAAAGACCAAGTTTAAGTTGGTGAATGGAAGATTGCTTCATGTCACAAGTGCATGTATATATTTAGATTCTGTCATGTTGAAATTCTTTGAACCACTTTATGTTGTTACCGATCTTGACTTTGTTGCTGGCTGCCTCTTTTCCAATTCTTGTTAAGGTCATGTTAGAAATGTGGAGATTTGATTCAATTGCATGAGAAATAGGCTTTGATCGAGGCAGTGAGCAAATTATAGATTGATCTCATAAATTCCTGAATGTATTGTTTGATAATGGATTTCGACTCTGCACCTTATTAAATCCTAGGAAATGGGGGTGCACTGCATTTTAACTTCGAATTAAGAAAATTCTGAGTGGTTGCATTTTGGAATAGGAATAGTTGGGAAACGGTTAGTTTAAATAGTAGTCAACATGTGTGAAGTGTTTATTTGTCCAGGTTGGCTTTAAAAAAAATAAATAAACAGGAGCTGTTTTATTTTCGAGCTGCTTTGACACCACAAGTGTTGTGGAAACCTTTTCACTAAAGAAAAGTTGATGTATAAGTCCAATAGGGATTAAGTTGAAAGATGAGTCTTCTAACTAGGTCCGAAGATTATTCTGTAGCTGCTACGTATTCTCTGGATTTGTTGCTAATGGGAAGGGAAAGGGAGCTTACAAGTTAGTTCGTATCATTTGTCATATAAAGTCTGAAATGGGTTTTGCATCTTCATGAGATTGTGTGTGTACTTTATCTTAATATTTGCGGAGAAGCCAGCTTTCTTATGTTTCCTCAGATTAGTCCATATTAGTTAAAATGATAAATGGGAGAATGGGGAAAACAATTAAGAAGTGGAATGGAAGTGTTTTGGGCTGGGATATTAACAATGGCCTACTTATCTTTTTGACTCATGCTTTAATCAATGAGTTTATAACTTAGAAGCCCACTCATCACTTACAAATGAGGTTGGATCACGTGAGCCTACATAGATGAATAAAAAGGACATGTTGTCTTTTAGTAGCTTGTTCATGCGCTATAGTGGTTTCATTTCCTTTCCCTTAGTCTTTTGTTCATATATTGCTGTAGTAATCCAAATCTATGGTGATAAACTTCAGGTGGGCTTAGTTGATAAAATACCACAATCGGATATTTTTATGAACCATATATCCTGCCTTCAAACTTCATCCTATTGCGAGATATGGTCCAAACTCCATCATGGGGTCCTTTCGGAACTGACTGTGGAGGTAGCAGAAGTTGGCTAACAGGAGGAACCACTGAAATTAGAAGATATTACTTGGGTACGATCATTTTCTTGAAACAAGCCGTGAGTGTGTCCAAGAGGCACGTTTGCATATTAAACCAGATGCCTTAAACCAGCTTATTGCCGAGTACTTTGACAAAAGTGAGCACGCCATTCGTCACTGTGTTCATCTCTCTCGAAGTGTGCACCTAGCTCGACTCATATGTGCCCCATTGATGAACTTCTTGATGTCCTTCCCTGGGCTTGGAGTTTGTTGGACATTCCCTCTCACAAGCTCAATGTGATTGGGCATTTGACATCTTTCTGTAGTTTTAAAACTGCGCCAATCCCTTGCCTGGTCCAGACTTCCATAACTTTGATGATATGCATTATTCTTACATCCAGCTAAAGAACCAGCTTGACCTTTGTCTACACAATTTCACCCCAGTATCCCTTGCTTGCTTCCCTTCAGAAGTGGCAAACGAAGAATTAGGTCATCTGGTGCAGCTGAATGATGCAATGAAAGGGACCTTTATCCTCTACAATCACTTAGAAACAGTAGACTGCCTTGTGGCCCAATTATACAATGCAGTAGAGGACTACAAACATCTTGTTCACTTTGGGGTAGAGAGAGGACATGATTGGTATTCGGTGCTGGAGCTATTGAAGCAACTTCATGAGAAACACTGCAATTTCCTTGAAAAGCTTCAGTGTCTTGAGGAACATCTGCGCTTATGTTTTACCGCAAGAAAAGGTGCCAGACACCATCTTCTCAGTTATTTGCTTCATCAAAGTCAGGCTCCCGGATGATTAGTTTGCATAATTTTGTAAGTTATCCTCCATTTGCTTTTGGTGCCTTTTCATTTCTGTCCAAGGAGATCTACTTACTTTTTTGTTTGTTACACTTGCTTCTTTATTTTATTGTTATGGTAAATAGGCTGCTGGATCTATAAAATTTATATCCAAGTTGTGCTTCTGTTAGTACAATGGCAGCTCGACGTTATCTGGTTCAAAAGAGAGAGGGGGTGGGATGTATCTGGAAGATGAAGGAACTTGAAATTGAGTGTGATGCTAGTTTTGTTTTGGTAAATTTTCTTCCATTTCCTCTTTAGTATTGGTTTAGAGACCTCTCCTACTTTGCATATTTTGTTTGTTCCCAAAAAATCTAATTTCTAAAAGAAAGGCTCACTCCATTGTTGACACCTATTAATGTCACTTTACCAAATAGTTGACATGAAAATTACTTTTTATACTTGTTAATGTCAAACTTAGCAAAAATGGTTGCTTATCTCCTATCAAGGAGTGATTTCAAATTTGTTGAAACTTGAACTTTGTTTGATACTTATATCCAGTCAAATTATGATACAAATTTTGGAGGGCTATATGGACAATTGGAAAGATGGGAGGCAAAGAATAAAGGGGAGTTAATAAACTGGTAGATAAGCTCTTCTCGGATGAGCTAACTGGATACCTAGCTGTACTGAATAATGTGGCCACATAAAAGTGAAGAAAAAGCCATACAAAGCTTACAGCCACATTGGGAGTGGTCTTTGAAATTGGATTAATAGAATACTGAGTCTTGGATTGTGTCTTCATACTAGCTCCTAAAACGGGAAGGAAATTGCTACTTGATGTCAAAGACTCGGAGTATCTTAGTTTTATCTGATAAATTTGTCCAGAAGCCTGACCCTGTCGTGGACCAAAAAGTCTGGTATTTAATTGGATGAGGGTAGAGGGATGGACTCATTGTCTACCGAGTTTTGAATTATGCACCTATTGGACCTTGGGAAATTCTCTGTTATTAAAATAATAATAATAATAATAAAGTCCGTCCAGAAATCTGACCCTGACTCTGAGTGTTGTGGGGTCCAGCCCCATGTGAACCTATGTAAAAGAGGAAGTGTTTTGCTGATCTTCTTTGAAAGCAAAAGTCAGGTGCAACATTTTAGGCAACCGGCCAAATTTAATGCAAGGAAGAAAAAGTTGGCTGTGCTCATGTCATGGATGAGCTAGCCACGGAATTCTGCTAGTGTAAATAGAGGCATTCGTTCCTCAGTTGAACTATTCAGTTTCACAGAGTGTTAGAGAGAGACACAGTGTAAGAGAGAATACACAGTGTAGGAAAAATACTCTGTGAGAAAAAATAGAGAGTGTGACCGGTTCTATAGTAAGGTGGAAAAATCAAAAGAGGGATATTTCTTTTGTGAGTGTGTAGTGGTATTTACTACATGGTGTAAAAGTCCTTGCTATAGTGGAATTATTTGCTTCTCTCGGGCCGTGGTTTTTCCCTTAGTTCAGAAGGGTTTTCCATGTAAAAATCTTGGTATCCTTGTTATTATTTTTATTCTCGTTGATTACCACATTTTTCAGTACTTAGTTAATATTATTGCTATTATACCGTGAATATTATTTATGTGGGGGATTAAATCCCAACACTGAGCAACCGAGAAGGGCATGCTTCAACCAATCCAATTGTTCAAACCTGCAATGAGAGGGTAGAGTTTATTGATGCCAATAGTTTCGTTCCTTGTCTGGTCAAGGAGTTAATCATGGTTGCCTCTGCTGGTTATTTAGGTAATTCGTGTTTACTTGTTTGGCATCTTCTAGTTTTTGGTTGATAAACTTGTAGGGATTTGACCAAATTCTTGTCCTCACAAGGTATCATCCATCATATAAGGTTTCCTCTAATTAGTTAGGCTAGTAAAGGGTATTATTTTTATGGTAATTAGCTATGACATTCACCGTATACTGGTTCCTATAATCCTTCATTTGTAACATCTAGTACAAGGATGGGAGGGGACAATTGTTCATTTCCTCTAGAAGAAGTACTAATCCTTATTTTCATGCTGTGTTGTACAACTATAAGGAAGTAAAACCATCTAACTTCAAAGGGTATTGATATGGTACTTAAAGAAAAGGTGCATAAAATGTGATTGATACAGAATTATACAGATTAAGAAGAAGCTGACGTGGCTTGGCAGTTAACTGATGTGGCAAGTTAGTTAGGATTGTTAAAAGTTAGTTTTGGAGGGAAAAGTTGTTACAAAAACAGTTACCCTTTTGCTTATCTTTCTTAACTGGA
This sequence comes from Petunia x hybrida, assembly GCA_037355625.1. Lineage (NCBI taxonomy): Eukaryota > Viridiplantae > Streptophyta > Magnoliopsida > Solanales > Solanaceae > Petunia > Petunia x hybrida. Next base: position 1,989,189 of record JBBBVM010000690.1, on the reverse strand, counting down.
TTCCTAGCTGAATATTAGTGTATAAATAGATTGTATATCACTCTCTTAATCATCAATACAAATTACATTTACAAATTGCTCAATACATTGATTGTTCTCGGTTTTCCCCAAATTCCCTGAACTATCGACCCTTCTTCGAATTATCTTCCTAGAAGTTACTATTTCTGTTGCTCGAACCAATCATTCTGCACCATTTGGTATCAGAGCGACTGATTCTTGGCCCAAATTCTCACCATGCCTTCAGATACTAGAACTGTGTCAGAAATTAAGGAGTTAAAAGATGCAATGGAGAAGATGTTTTCTGTTATGTGTAAAAGGCAAGAAGAACTGGAATTGCAGCATAAACAAACAACCCTAGAATTGATAGAAAGAATGGAGTTGGGATTTAAGGAGAAGAGTTGTTCGAATCCATCATCTTCTAATCCACCAGTACTTGAAGTAGAAGCAGGTAGTCAATACAGAAATGCTGGGCAATCAGGTTACTTCACTAGATTGTCTAAGCTAGAGTTTCCCAGATTCAATGGATTAGATTTGAAGTCTTGGTTGTATGAAGTTGATCAATTCTTCTCGATCGATGATGTACCTGAAGAACAAAGGGTTAGAATTGCTATTGTGCATTTAGATGGAGAAGCAATTCAATGGCATCAAGCCTTCATGAGAGGAAGAAAGCACCGGACATTACCATCATGGGAGGAGTATGTACTAGCATTACACAGAAGATTTGGCCTCACTTATGATGACCCTATGGCAGATTTAATGAATCTGAGGCAAACAGGCAGCATGGAGAGTTATAAATCAGCCTTTGATAAGGTAATGACTCGTGTGAATATCTCTAATTCTTATGCTATTAGCTGCTTCATTAATGGACTGAAACCTGAATTCAAGTTAGATGTAAAAGCTTTGAGACCTAAAGATTTACAAGAAGCCTATGAATTGGCTAGACTTCTAGAAGGATCTTACCTTGCTAAGAACAAAAGTCAAAGAACCTCACAATGGCAACCCAACAGGTTCAAAAACACAGAAGTTAAACCAATAGCTAGTGGTCAGTTTAAACCCAGGTATAGGAGAACTGTCACCCCTGAAGAGATGAATGAGAAAAGATCTAAGGGCCTATGCTATTTCTGTGATGAGAAGTATGTACAAGGGCATATGTGTAGTAGCAATAAACAGATTCTGGTGTTAGAAGTAGAAGATGAAGACTATCCTGATAGCTATGAAGAAGATAATGTTCAGATAAATGAGGAGGAGGAGGAGGTTCCTTCTATTTCTCTGCTAGCCTTAACTGGTTCAAAGGGCTACCAAACCTTAAGAGTAACTGGGTATCATGAGAAAAAGCCCCTCTATATCCTCATTGATAGTGGAAGTACCCACAATTTTATGGATGTAGAAACTGCAAGAAAGTTTGGATGCAAATTGACTTCAACCAGTTCTGGTTCTGTGAATGGTGCAGATGGTAGGAAAATTCAGATTTCTGAAAGTTGTAAAGGTTTTTCTTGGATGCTGCAGGGAGCCACATTTACCGCTGACTTTTATATCATTCCTTTAGAGTCATGTGACATGGTATTAGGGGTACAGTGGATGCTAAAGCTGGGTGACATCAAGCTGAATTTCAGTAAGCTGACTATGGAATTTCAATTCAATGGTAAGAAACATGTGTTGAGAGGTTTCCCTGGTAAAGTGAAGTATGTGAATGGTAAGGGGTTAAATAAGTTCATTTATTCCGAGTCCTTGCTGTTCATGCTACACCTGCAAGGAGGTCCTGAGATTTGTCCAGCACAGGCAGTAGAAGAAAAGGAACAACATCCTGAGATCACCAAGCTCATTAGTGAGTTCTTAGATATCTTTGCTATTCCTAAATCTCTGCCACCTTATAGGGGCCCCTTTGACCACCATATTCCCCTGCAAACTGGAGCACAACCTATCAGCAAGAGGCCCTATAGATACCCTGCCATGAAAAAAAGACATCATAGAGAAGTTGATAACTGACATGATGGAACAAAGAGTCATTCAGAACAGCCACAGTCCCTATGCATCACCAGTGGTTTTAGTTGGGAAAAAGGATGGGAGTTGGAGACTCTGTGTGGATTACAGGGAGTTAAACAAAAGTACTATCAAGGATAAATTTCCTATTCCCATTGTAGAAGACTTATTAGATGAACTAGGAGGTTCTAAGGTGTTCTCAAAAATTGACCTGAGAGCAGGCTATCACCAATTGAGAATGGCCAGTGCAGATGTGCATAAGACTGTATTCAAGACCCATTCAGGACATTATGAATTCTTAGTAATGCCCTTTGGGCTTACTAATGCTCCTTCTTCATTTCAAAGCCTAATGAACTCTGTATTCCAACCTTATCTTAGAAGATTTGTACTTGTCTTCTTTGATGACATTCGAGTATATAGCAAGGATTGGGGAGAGCATGTCATGCATTTGAGGTCTGTTTTTGAAGTTATGCAGCAACATCAGCTTTATGCAAAAGATTCCAAGTGTTCATTTGGTGTACAGCTTATTGAATACCTTGGTCGCTTCATCTCTCCACAAGGTGTGGCTACAGATCCAAAGAAAATTCAAGCTGTTAAGGACTGGCCTGTACCAGTGAATATTAAATAGTTAAGGGGATTGTTAGGTCTCACAGGTTATTATAGGAGATTTGTGAAGGGGTATGGCCTTATAAGTAAACCTCTTACTGAATTGTTGAAGAAGGATAATTTTGTATGGAGTCCAGTTGCTACTCAGGCTTTTGAGAGCCTCAAAACAGCTATGGTGAGTGTTCCTGTGTTGGCACTTCCTGATTTTTCAAAAAAGTTTGTGGTAGAAACTGATGCAAGTCAGTCAGGCATTGGAGCTGTGCTGAGTCAAGAAGGACACTCTATTGCATTTATCAGCAGATCCCTGGCATTGAGACACATATCCTATTCAGTCTATGAAAAGGAGTTATTAGCCTTAGTGTTGCAGTGACCAAATAGTCCCAGTACCTACTGGGAAGGCACTTCATAGTCAAAACAGACCATAAAGCCTTAAAGTTTCTACTGCAACAACAGCTCCATACTGATACTCAGCTGTATTGGATAGCCAAGTTAATGCCCTTTGATTTTGATATAGAGTATAGAAGGGGAAGTGAAAATGGAGCAGCTGATGCTCTATCAAGGCAAGCTGGTGCAGAACTCATGGCCTTAGTATTTTCCCCTCATTCCACTGAATTATATCAGCTGATTCAGGATAGTTGGAACACTGACCCTGAGTTGCAGATTCTCCTTCAGAAGCTATAGTCCCAAGCTTACTACAAGGGCTACACCTGGATAAACCAGCAGCTAAGGAAGAATGCCAAGCTGGTGGTGGGTAAATCTGGTGATCTAAGGACCAAAATTATCAGCTGCTGGCATGCCACTCCTCAGGGTGGCCATTCTGGCATTGATGCCACTCTTAAAAGATTGCAGGCCCTTTTTTATTGGAAGGGAATGTCTAAGGATATCAAACAGTTCATTGCATAGTGTGATGTGTGTCAGAGGTGCAAATATGAAGCTGCTGCTTACCCAGGTCTCCTTCAACCCCTCCCTATTCCCCAAGCTCTGTGGACTGATGTTAGTCTTGACTTCATTGAAGGATTGCCTCTCTCTCAGGACAAGCAGGTTATTTTGGTGGTTGTGTATAGGTTGAGCAAGTACGCTCACTTCCTGGCTTTGACTCACCTTTATACAGCACAAGAGGTAGCTCAGGTGTACCTAGACAACATTTTTAAGCTACATGGGTTACCAGAAAGGTTGGTGAGTGACAGGGACCCTGTGTTCATGAGTCAGTTCTGGCAAGGATTATTTGAGATCCAGGGAGTTCAGTTAGCAACTTCAACAACTTACCACCCTCAGTCTGATGGCCAAACTGAGGTAATCAACAGGTGTTTGGAAACCTACTTGAGATGTCTGTGTGTTGATACCCCTGCTAAGTGGCCTACCTATCTGGCTTTAGCTGAATGGTGGTACAACACCACATTCCACAGTGCTACTCAAACTTCCCCATATGGGGCTCTCTATGGTCAACCCCCACCCTTGCATCTTCCCTATATCTCTGGTGAAGCTGCTAATACTGAAGTGGATGCATTCCTACTTGACAGAGAAACTAAGTTACAGCTGCTTAAGTTCCACTTGCAAAGAGCTCAGCAGAGGATGCAAGTCTTAGCTAATAAGAGGAGGACAGACAGGGAGTACAATGTAGGAGATTGGGTATACCTTAAGCTGCAGCCATACAGGAAACTCAGTGTAGCTCAATAGCCCTATCACAAACTGGCAGCCAAATACTATGGACCTTACCAGGTGTTGCTCAAGGTGGGTAAGGTTGCCTACAAGTTATTGTTACCAGCTGAAGCCAAAATTCACTCTACTTTTTGGTGCAAGCAAACCCGAGGGAAATGCTAAATACGAACGCGGAAGATAAATAACAAGAAAAGTAAAGATAGAAGCAAGACAAATCTTGATTCGATTCAAAAGAACAGTGAGGAACCTGTCTCAAAGCTCGATTGAAGGGAAATCAAGATGCACCTATACTATGCAATAATCCTCAAGAAAGACCCGCTTCTTGAAAATTGAATGATCAAGAAGAAATTGTTCAAACGAATAACACCGGTTGACACAAGTTCTTTAAAAGCCCACGTCGGGGTTCGGCTCCATCAGAGACTCATAATAGCATTTGCTATGTTTTTCATATACTAATAACTGGATCCTTTACAATGAAGTAAAATAGAGTATTTATAGGCTATGCTAAGGAATGAATAGGAAATAGTCATAAGTTACTAATAAAAACAAGCCACACAGGGCTGAGCTAAATTATGTGTTCGACAGCCTTGACTTTGGTGCGTGGTTACTTGCTCGAACTAATTGTCCTTGGACGCTCAATTGTCTTCGAGCTTATTGTCCTCGGTCACTTTGCCTTCGGGCTCAAATCTGACGATAACGCCTTCGGTTCTTGAGACCGGCCACTCAGCTTCGGGGCAATTGTTTTCCTTCGGCCAGGCTAAGTGAATGTGCACATCGTGCAGCAACTTGGCTTGACTTCGTGTCATCGGTTTCCTCGGTGGATCGAACACTTGATCATCACTTGTTCGGGCTGCATCATCCTCCCCTTCTTGAGAAGATTTCGTCCTCGAAATCGAGCCCTCCTCGTCCTCCGAAGATTGACCTACAACACAAGGAACTAAGTCAGCAACATTAAAGGTGTTGGACACGTTATACTCACCAGGGAGGTCGATCACGTAAGCATTGTTGTTGATCTTGGTCAACACTTGAAATGGACCATCCCCTCGAGGAGCCAACTTCCCTTTCCTTTGGTTCGGGAAACGTTCCTTTCGGAAGTGAACCCAAACCCAATCTCCCTTCTTTAATTCCAGCTTTTTACGCCCCTTGTTTTTCTTCAAGGCAACCTTTGCATAGGCTTCCTCGAGGTTCTTCTTCACCTTTGCGTGCAATTCGATCAAAGCAGCTGCTCGTCGAGTACCTTCAAAATCAAGAACAGAATCTCGAGGCAATGGGGTTAAGTCAAGTGGAATCAAAGGATTAAAATCATACACACATTCAAACGGGGTCATATTGATCATTCTATGCACCGTTCGATTGTATGCAAACTCCATCATGGGCAAACGATCAGCCCAGTTCCCAACCTTGCCTTTGGTCATTGCTCGAAGCAAAGTTCCCAAGGTTCGGTTAACGACCTCGGTCTGTCCATCAGTCTGAGGATGGTGAGACGTCGAGAATAGTAGCTTGGTGCCGAAGGCACCCCACAAACATTTCCAAAAATGACTCAAGAATTTTGAGTCTCGATCACTCACAATAGTACGAGGCACACCATGCAATTTCAACACATTAGTAATAAACAAGGTAGCTACATGCTGTGCATCATCATACTTTTTGCAAGGAATAAAGTGAGCCATTTTTGAAAAATGGTCAACCACAACGAAGATGCTATCATGTCCTCCCCCCGACCTCGGTAACCCTAGCACAAAGTCCATGGATATATCAACCCAAGGTCGATCAGGCACATGCAATGGGGTATACAAACCATGAGGGTTGGATTTCGATTTAGCTTTCTTGCAAACGAGACAAGCGTTGCAAAGCTTTTCCACATCTCGTCGCATTTTGGGCCAATGGAACTGCTCGGTCAAGATACCAAGAGTTTTATCGACACCGAAGTGTCCCATCAGTCCACCGGAGTGAGCTTCTCGAACTAAGAGCTCTCTCCACGATGACACTGGCACACAAACCCTCCCATTCTTGAAGAGGTAGCCATCATGCCATTGATATTTCTCAACCCTTCGGCCACTCAAGATCGCGTCACGAACGCATTTCAGCTTGGGATCGTCTTCGTACATCGACTTGATGCTTTCAAATCCCATGAGCCTAGAGGCGAGAGTGATCGTTAAGGCAAATTTCTTTGATAGTGCATCGGCCACAACGTTGTCTTTACCCTTTTTGTAATGAATTACATAAGGAAAGCTCTCAATGAATTCAACCCACTTGGCATGTCTTCAATTTAACTTCTCCTGTCCTCGGAGATGCTTCAAGGACTCATGATCACTTTTGATCACAAACTCTCGAGGCCACAAATAATGCTGCCAATGGGCGAGTGCTCGAACGAGGGCATACAATTCCTTGTCGTACGTCGAGTAGTTCAAGGTTGCACCCTTAAGCTTTTCGCTAAAGTAAGCGATTGGCTTCGATTCTTGCATTAGCACTCCTCCGATCCCAACTCCGGATGCATCACACTCGACTTTGAATACTTTGCCGAAGTCAGGGAGTTGCAACAACGGGGCAGAGCAAAGCCTCCGTTTCAACTCTTGGAAAGCCCTTTCTTGGGACTCTCCCGACACAAATGGATGGTGTTTCTTCACCAGCTCGGTTAAAGGAGCTGCCACGGTGCTAAAGTCACGAACAAACCTTCGGTAAAAGCTAGCTAAGCCATGGAAGCTACGAACTTGTGATACCGAGGTTGGAGTTGGCCAATCTTTGATGGCTTCGACTTTTGACTCGTCGACTTCAACACATTAGCACTGACAACGAATCCAAGAAAGACTACACGCTCGACACAAAATGCACATTTCTTGAAGTTAGCATGTAACTTCTCTTCTCTAAGTTTATCAAGCACTAGCCTTAGGTGTTCGACATGTTCATCCACAGATTTACTATAAACAAGTATGTCATCGAAATAAACGACACCAAACTTATTTATGAACGGTTTGAGCACATGGTTCATCAGTCGCATGAATGTGCTCGATGCATTGGATAAGCCAAAAGGCATCACCAACCATTCATAGAGACCGAACTTGGTCTTGAATGCGGTTTTCCACTCGTCTCCGGGTTTCATTCGGATTTGGTGGTAACCGGACCTGAGGTCTATCTTCGTAAAGCATGAAGAACCACTTAACTCATCTAGCATGTCATCTAATCGAGGGATAGGATGATGATACTTTACCGTTATTTTGTTGACTGCTCGGCAATCAACACACATTCGCCATGTTCCATCTTTCTTTGGGACAAGTATAACAGGAACGGCGCAAGGGCTCAAGCTCTCTCGAACAAGGCCCTTGTTCAACAACTCATCAACCTGCAGTTGGAGCTCTTTGGTGTCTTCGGGATTACACCGGTATGCAGGTTTGTTGGGGATTTGTGACCCCGGTACGAAGTCAATTTGGTGCTCGATTCCTCTCAACGTAGGTAACCCACCTGGCATTTCTTCAGGGAACATGTCTCCGAAGTCCTGCAAAACACTTTGTACAGCACTAGGCAAAGGGTTATCATTAGAAAAATCATCATTAGAGTTAAGAAAGATACCCTTGTATACGAGGCAAATCATCATCTGATCGTTGTCGTTGCCTCGTAGAAACTCACCCGGTTGCATGATTGTACAGATTCCTCTTACTTTGGGCAGTGAGTTTATCTCTTCGGGCCCTAATTTTGCTCCCATCGGAAGCTTAGCTTTGGCCGCTTCTTTCAATTCTTTCATCCGTTTATAGTCCTCGGTGACTTGTTTTGGAGACAAGGGTTTGAGTATGAAACTCTTCCCTTCGAGCTTTACAGTGTAAGTGTTGGATCTGCCATTGTAAACATCTGTTCGGTCATATTGCCATGGTCGACCCAATAGCAAATGACAAGCTTGCATCGGCACCACATCGAATATCATCTCATCTTGATACTCTCCGATTCTGAACTTGATCCACACTTGTTTGACAACCCTCAATTCTCCACACTCATTCAGCCATTGTAATTTGTAAGGGTGGGGATGCTTCAAAGTAGTTAGTCCCATTTGTGAAACCAAAGTTTGGCTCACCACATTTGCACAACTACCCGAATCAATGATCATCGAACACACCTTTCCCCTCACTCGACATCGGGCATGAAAGAGGTTTTCTCTTTGGTTGTCCTCTTCTTCAAGAGTCAGGCAGCTCAAATTCCTTCGAACCACAAGAAACATTTCCGGATGATCAGCTTCGGTAGCTTCATGATCATCATCACCTTTAGCTCAGTCAGCCTCCTCGATAAATTCCTCTTCGGTATCACTCGCTTGCACATGGATGGTTCCATCTTCGAGCAGAAGCATAACTTTGCGAGTTGGACACTCTTTTGCCATGTGACTATAACCCTTGTATTTATGACACTGAATATTTAAAGCACTAGGAGAGTTGAGTTGAACTTTACCTCCCACTTCTCTTGATTGGTTAACGGTCACACCCCTCTCGAAGGGTCTCTTCGATTCTCGAACAGTGTTGGTACTTGCTTGGTTTGGATTCTTCCATTCTTTACCTCGGTTCAAGGGAGTAGAAGTAGTGACTCCTCGATACCGGTTTGCCTTATCGTCCTTTACCAATTTCTCAGCTTCGGTGGCAGCATCGAACAGATCTTCCAACGTGTGATACACGTGGAGCCTCAATTGAGATGACATATCCCGAGCCAAGCCAATTTTGAAAAGGATGATGGCTTGTTCTTCGTCTTCGGCCAGATCAAGATTTAGTCGAATCTTTTCGAACTCATCATGATATTCTTGGACTGACTTGGACCCTTGCTTTAGCTCATAGAGCTTTAGCATTTGAGTTTGCCTGTACTTAGCACTCAAATACTTAGCATCCATTGCTCTCATCAACTGTGGCCAAGTATTGACTACTGGATAGTCATTTCTTCGTCTATGCCTCTTGTCAGATTCCCACCACGTTGATGCATAAGCTTCGAACGAAGCAATAGCATGGGCAGCTTTTCTCTCTTCGGCCATCTCATTGGTTTCAAAGATGCGCTCCATCTTAAGCTTCCATTCAAGATATTCATCTGGATCACTAGTTCCTTTAAAGGGTGGAATAGTGATCTTGACACTGTTCAAGTTTGAGTCTCGAACACCACGAGCCTGTTCGGGATACTCATCATCACGATCATCAGCCTCACGCTCAATATTTCTTTCAACATTTGCGCCTCGACCTCGACCACAGAAATTTCCACGACCTCGGTGAGCTTGCCTTCGTTGAGCGAATGGCGGCTCATTCTCATATTCGTCCTCGGGAAATTCCTCTTCGACAACCTCTTCGACAACGGCTCCAAGATCTCTTCGGACCTTTGGAAATGGTATCCTTTCTCCTCGGGGAATGCCCAAGTTTTGATAGCCAGCTTGGGGATTGCCCAAGTTTTGTTGCGCTTGGGGATTGTCCAAGTAGAGTTCTCTTCGAATTGCTTCACTCGTCAACTAATGTTGTCGAACAAGCTCAGCATACAGCTCAGGTTTCATTGGAGTGGAATGGCTAGTTCCAGCGCCGGACCCATTCATGGCCACGGACGCACTTTCTTGTTCGAGTTGAGCTACTCGAACACTCACTCCTCTCACTTCGGCACTGACGCCTTGTATCGCAGCCATGAGATCGGCTAACGACACTTCGGGCTTCTCAATGCCTTTGCCATCGCCTCCATTCCCAGCCATGGTACCTGCACAAATCAAAGACCAAACAAATGTTAAGGTTAGAAATCACCTCACGCACTCCCTCACCTTTGATGGGTGGCACTCGGGTCCACTCAAATTTTGGGTTCGGTTTTGGTCACTCAAGAACTTGTAGCCAATGGCTTCCTCGGTTGATCAACTTCTCTCAATTCCTTCGAATTCGACAAGTTACGATGTCCTACTTCGGGAAGAGTGAGTTGATTTGACTCGATGGAACGGACACCTTTTTACTCTTGCGCTTCGGGAAGTCAAAGAAAATTTCTACGAAGTTGGACTTCGGTCACCCACGCACGAGTTCCTATTAAGCTCAATGAGTTAGTACGACCTCGAGTAGGAAAGTTACTCAAAAGATCCACTAACTAGAATTTCGGACAGAAGAAAAGTGAAAACCTAGGAGAATCTACCCTTTGATTCCCTTTTGGAATCTTTTTCGAACACACCAACTCTTGTCCGTACAAGAGTGGTCCCTCCTTGGTACGGATAGGGTTTTTTTCTTATCCACTTCCTCTTTTCAGCCAAAAAATTTTCACCTGGGGGTTTTGATCTTTACACTTTACCCCTTTCTTCTTCAATGGAACAGTGAAGCTTTGCTCCGGCGTACGGACAAATTAACTTCGGTTCATTGACCACGAATTTTAACAGAGTCTGGGTTGCTTCTTCAACTCCGGTTCCAACAACAACGGAAGAAGTTCAGTAGAAGTTCTGGAGCTAAGATCTCAGCTCCCTCGCGTCATACACTGTTACAATTTGCAACAATTTTCCGGCGTACGGACAACAATTCAAACACAGAACTTCGATTTTCAAGCACAAAACAAACCCAAATCACTCAAGAACCACCAATCTTCATCGGTTTCAACCAAACACGATGGGGTTCGAGTTCCAGTCACCATTAAAGCTCAAAACAGTCCCAAATTTTGCCAAGAAACCCTAGTCACGAAAATGGTACGTCGGGTACTTGTTGGAATCAGAAAATAATGGTGAACAAGAATCAATGGTTGTTTATTCCAAACAACCAACAATCAAATATAATTTGTGAATTTTTGTTTTTCTACTTTTTTTTTTATAAACGCTCAGCAACAACAATCAAACACATGGAAGAAAGCTGAAACTGAAGACAAAAGCACGATTTAAGTGAACAGGATTTGAGGTTGTAAGAACAAACTCAAACCTTGCTCTGATACCAAAATGGTGCAAGCAAACCCGAGGGAAATGCTAAACACGAATGCGGAAGATAAATAACAAGAAAAGTAAAGATAGAAGAAAGACAAATCTTGCTTCGATTCAAAAGAACAGTGAGGAACCTGTCTCAAAGCTCGATTGAAGGGATATCAAGATGCACCTATACTATGCAACAATCCTCAAGAAAGACCCGCTTCTTGCAAATTGAATGATCAAGAAGAAATTGTTCAAACGAATAACACCGGTTGACACAAGTTCTTTAAAAGCCCACGTCGGGGTTCGGCTCCATCGGAGACTCACAATAGCACTTGCTATGTTTTTCATATACTAATAACTGGATCCTTTGCAATGAAGTAAAATAGAGTATTTATAGGCTATGCTAAGGACTGAATAGGAAATAGTCATAAGTGACTAATAATAACAAGCCACGCAGGGCTGAGCTAAATTATGTGTTCGGCAGCCTTGACTTCGGTGCGTGGTTGCTTGCTCGAACTAATTGTCCTCGGACGCTCAATTGTCTTCGAGCTTATTATCCTCGGTCACGTTGCCTTCGGGCTCAAATCTGACGATAACGCCTTCGGTTCTTGAGACCGGCCACTCAGCTTCGGGGCAATTGTTTTCCTTCGGCCAGGCTAAGTGAATGTGCACATCGTGCATCAACTTGGTTTGACTTCGTGTCATCGGTCTCCTCCGTGGATCGAACACTTGATCAGCACGTGTTCGGGCTGCATCACCTTTCATGTGTCTCAACTAAAAAAATGTCACCAACTTCCTGATACGATTTATCACCCTCCTGTCTTGGACATTGCACACTCTCACTGCCCCACAACTGAAGCTGTTCTAGACCATCGAATGGTCAAGAGAGGCAACAAGGCTGTTGCTCAGATTTAAGTAAAATGGCCAGGCTTAGCCACTGATCAAGCTACTTGGGAGTTTTACAATGCCATAAAGACCAGGTTTCCTTCTTTCAACCCTTGAGGTCAAGGGTTATTTCGAGGAGAGGGTATTGATACAGAATTATACAGATTAAGAAGAAGCTGACGTGGCTTGGCAGTTAACTGATGTGGCAAGTTAGTTAGGATTGTTAAAAGTTAGTTTTGGAGGGAAAAGTTGTTACAAAAGCAGTTACCCTTTTTCTTATCTTTCTTAGCTGGATTCCTAGTAGAATATTAGTGTATAAATAGATTGTATATCACTCTCTTAATCATCAATACAAATTACATTTCCAAATTGCTCAATACATTGATTGTTCTCGGTTTTCCCCAAATTCCCTGAACTATCGACCCTTCTTCGAATTATCTTCCTAGAAATTACTATTTCTGTTGCTCGAACCAATCATTCTGTACCATGTGCAGGGTACGCATGCCTCTCCAGAGAGTTACATATATATATATATATATTTTTTTTTTTTCTTTTGCCATTGTTCTGGTTCATCTACTGATTTTGAGGTGCATTATCGAGATCAACCTTCGACATGTGTTCCCTGAGAAAATTTGAGGAGAATAATAATTAGGTGGCGTTTGTTACAGATTTGGTTGGAAAATGAAAACAGTTTTTCACCTTTAGAAGAACAGAGAAAGTGCTTTGAAGAAAATTTCTACTTTCTTGAAACAGACCCCTATTCTGCTTTAGAAATTGCTTCTAAATGAGAGGAGTCAAATGTTATCTAATTGATTTCTGAAAAGGGAATGATCAAATTCAGGTTTTACTACGCGACTTCCTTTCTGAGTTAAACAACATATCTGTAAAATCCACATAATTGCCTAATATCAGTGGGCTTGCTCCATTCCTGATATGATGGAGGGTTGGTGCTTCAGCTCATCAGCTTCATGGGGCAAGAGGCTATATCACCAGAACCTTGTTTTTTTTTTTTTTGAAAAGGTAACAAATTTGTATTAATAGTATAACCCCAGCATCAGGAAAATGCTGCATAACAAAAACTGATTACAACTCCCAAAAAGAGCAGAAAGGATACCCCATTGTCTCCCTAGTTTACAATGTTCCTATAACATCTAAAATGTCTCCTGCATCCTCTAAACATTCCTGTTTACACAAAAAATAAAACAAGGAAAGACAATCCATTTTGATTTTTTGAAGAGAATTGCACTTGTCTTCGAAACATCTTGAGTTCCTCTCTTTCCAGGCTATCCACCAAACACAAGCAGGAATGATTTTCCATCTATCTTTCTCTCCTTCTCTTCTGCCAGCTAGTCTCCAAGTATTAAGAAGTTCGAGTGTGGTTCTAGGCATGACCCAATTCACCCCAATCATACAGAAGAACATGTTACACAGATTTGAAGTTACTTTACAGTGAATGAACAAGTGAGCATTGTCCTCCACCTCTTGTCCACATAGAAAACACCTAGAGCAAATCTGGAAACCTCTTCTCTGTAAGTTTTCATGTGTTAAGCATGCTTTTTTAACCACTAACCACACAAACACATGACACTTTGAGGGGAATTTTGACCCTCCAAATTTGTTTCCAAGGCCACAACTCTGTCATAGAAGCACAATTATTCAAATTCCAGTATACATTCTTCACGGTAAAGGTTCCTCTGTTGTTCAGTTTCCATACCAACTTATCTGTAACCTCTGAAGTACCCTTGAAAGCCTGAATCGTTTGCAAAAAGAGAGAGACCCTTTCCAATTCCCAATCATTAAGTAGCCTTCTAAAATTCAAATTTCAGCCTTGTGGACTCCAAACTTGAGATATCATGTCATGTTTCTGAAGACTGATGGCATATAGGTCCGGAAAAAGAATCTTCAAACATCCTTGCCCAACCCAATGATCATTCCAGAAAGATGTATTGTCACCATTACCAATTTTGATGATAACATTGCTACTGAAAACAGGCCACAAGCTTCTGATAGTCTTCCAAACACTGCACCCATAGGTGGGTTTCACCTTTTTAGTTGTCCACTGATTCATACAGCCATATTTGTGCACTATGAACCTCTTCCATAATGCATTGCTTTCAGAATTGAATCTCCATAACCACTTCTGCAGAAGGCTTTCATTTTGGAACTTCAAGTTTCTGATTCCCAAGCCTCCATGTTGCTTGCTCAGAGTCAGAGAATTCCATCTGACCAAATTAATTCTTTTCCTTTCTTTTTTGCCTTGCCATAGGAACTCTCTCCTCAAGCTGTTTAATCTTTTTCCACGCTCCTAGGGATGGGAAATAAAGATATTATGTAAGTAGGAAGAGCATCCATGACTGAATTTATCAAGGTTAGTCTCCCGCCCAGTGACAAGTATTGGCTCTTCCATCTTGCAAGTTTCTTGTCACATCTTTCTAACACCTCATTCCATATTTCTTTGGCTTTATTTTTTGCACCTAGAGGCATTCCCAAGTATTTTGTAGGTAAAACACCCACTTGACAACCTAGATTTTGAGCCATGGTCTGCAAATTATCAACCTGATTAACTAGATAAAGAAAACTTTTGTTCCAATTCACATGTAACCCAGAAAGTGCTTCAAAGATTGTCAATATAGTCCAGACATGTCTGATTTGCTCTACTTTTGCATCACAAAAGATTAATGAGTCATCTGCATAAAGAAGATGAGATATTTCCAAGTTCTGTTGAACTTGCTGCCCCAAAACCTTTTATCCACCCATTCAGGCTAGCTTTACTTACCATGTGATTTAATCCTTCCATAGCTAAGATAAACAGGAAAGCTGAGAGAGGATCACCTTGTCGCAATCCTCGCAATCCCCGGTGAGACTGGAAAAAACCTTCTGGGCTGCCGTTTATTAGAACTGAGAATTTGACACTTGAGATACAAAAATGAATCCAGTTTATCCATTTGTCATCAAAACCCATGTCCTTCAATATTTTCAGAAGAAAAAAGCAGTTGACGTGATCGTAAGCTTTTTCCAAATCCAGCTTACAAAGAAGACCAGACATTTTTTGCTTAACTCTGGAGTCCACCAATTCATTAGCTAGTAAAGAAGCATCCATTATTTGTCTACCCTTGATGAAAGCTAACTGATGATCATCCACTAGTTTACCAATCACTGTTTTCTAACCTCTCTATAAGAAGCTTGGAGATGATTTTATAAATAACCCCGATCAAGCTTATAGGCCTAAAGTCCTTCAATTCTTCTGCTCCACTTTTTTTTTTGGTATTAAGGCTAGGAAGGTACTCCCTCCGTTTCAAAATGATTGTCATAGTTCGGATTTCGAGAGTCAAACAAGTTCATTTTGACCGTGAATTTAAACATATAATCTTTAAGTTTTTTGTAACGATATTTATATATTTAGAAACTACATAAAAGTACTATAAGTCACAATAATTAATAATTCAAAATATTTAAAAACATATGAAAATATTACGGTCAAAGTTAAACTCGTTTGACTCTCGAAATCCGAACTGTGACAATCATTTTGAAACAGAGGGAGTAGCATTTATGGACTTCTCAAAAAACTCATTTTGATGGAAATGATGGAGAGTCTGCATCACATCCTGTCTCAGAGTGAACCAACCAGAACCTTGTTTATCAGCTTGCTCCTGGCATGAAGCTTCTCCGGAAACCAGCTTCATAAGCTTTTGATGTCCTGTTTTGTTACCTTTCTAAAAAAAAAAAAGCTTTTGATGTCCTGTTTACCCGTAAAACTAATTTGCCCTTGGGTGAAGCAAGAAATTGAAGTGGGGAATTAGTCAACCCATTAATCATTGCAATTTTAGTGTTGTAGAATTAGTGGATCCTCAGGGAGGGAAAAGAGTCAATGTTTACCTCATATTCAAGTGCATACAATGATTATTTAGACCACTGTTACCAGCTAAAGATCTAACAATCCACTGGGATCATTTACTCTTTTCTTTACGTATTTGTTGATGTATGGTAACAATTATTACTGATGTATAGTGCTATTAGCCTGTACTTTGGAGGTTTGTGATCTTTGGTTAGTTGAAGTGCACTAGTAGCTTATTCAGGATTGTGGCACTGATGTTTGGCTTCCATGCAAAACTTCTTAAAAATGGCACAATACTTGTTAAGATTGTAGAGTTTACACCCAACTGTAGCATATTAAAAGAGATGTATATTTCACTAACAACCGACTTGAATCGACCTGCAGCCTCATTTCTAATAGCGGCTTATGTAGCTCTTTGAAAATTGATGTGGTTGCATATATTTTTGTACAGTCTTTTCCGCATCTAGGCTCCTTTTTCGCTAGATCTCCTAAGTCCTAACTAGTTCAATATGTCAAGTTCATCTCTTTTTACCTCATCTAGCTCAGTTTGTGGCATTCCTCACGCTCTTCAGATTTTTATCTTCTTTTTCCTCTAAAATATCGAACTTTAGGTGAGAAGAAAATTCATCTGCTGATCTTCTTAAGGTTAGAAATTAGAATTTTTATGAAAATCGTAGAGTTTCATGTGAATTTATGAAATTGCTCCTCATTGGTTAGATCAGAGTATGGGACTAGAAATGGAGAATTTTGTGATTTATATGCTTTTCTTATATTCTAATAGATCTGGTGGCTAAGAGAATTTGATGAGCATAGGATAAACTTAATAATTTATTTTGTGCTAAGATTGGGAGTTTATTAGATACCAGAGAAGACTTCAATGGTCTTGCAGTTAGTAGAGAGGATTAGGAAAATCTATTTTGCTATTTCATATCTAACTCGTAGTTCAATATTTCCCATTTATTTTTTATGATAATTCTAAATACCTGTTAGAATATTTCAGTATTTACAAATGTTGTTTGCATGTATGTGAGATGAGTAAATTAGAAAGACTTGAAAGTCCAATCCACATTCCACAACTTGGCTTGCCAAATTATATATAGTCTTCAGTAATTCTTTCTATAATTTTATTATGAAATGCTCCATTCGAAGTCCGCTCTGCCTTTTTTACCAAGTGTTGTGTAGCATATGTTTGTAGTTGTTAGTTTATAAGCTCAGTTTCTACCGAACTTCATGAGAGTCTGGATTGAGCAAATGATCTCCTGTGCCTCTTTCAATTTAAGTAGAAAATGACCTTTCAAAGATCTGTTATGTTAGTCTTGCAAATCTCCTATTTGTTTTTTCAATGGTCTTGTTACGTATTTCAGGGTCTGGGTTTTAGTTTCAATTATTATTATTATTATTATTATTATTATTATTATTATTATTATTATTATTATAGAATAGATTTGCCGCTTAAGAATTAGAGTTCTTATTATTCTAGAATATTATTTAGAGTTTCTAGTATCTTAAGGGTTAAGTTTTTTATTGATGTAACTCCTTATTTAAAGGGCAAATTGATGAATGAAAATTTAAGTCAGAATTCAACAAAAGAAACAAGATATCAGAGTTATCTTAATGAAGTCTAAGTCAACGCTCCGTTTAACGAGTCTAAGGTGAGAACTCCTTGAACGAGCCTAAGGTTGGAGCTCCCTTTGATGAGCCCTACTATCTTCACTATCCCGTGACCCGATCCCTGGAGCATAACAACTTGGTATCAGAGAAAACACAATGTAAGAAGTTGGAGCTGAGTTATTATTTTAAAATAGGTCGTCCAAAGAAAACACAAGCAACTAAACCTGTAACCTGGGACCATAACAATTTGATATCAGAATCAGACATCATGGACGAAGAAATCCGGTCACTTTTGCAACAGGAACGCGCAACAATAGAAGCTATGATTTTTGAGGTTGAGCTTCGATTGGGCAATCAATTCCAGCAACTCTCCTTGCAATTGTAGGAAATTCTTTCTATCATGAAGAGAACACCAGACATGGAGACCCCTACTAATAGCAATGCAGCAGTGCAGAATCCCCCAATACTAACAGGTGGAGGTGCAGACGTAGTGGTACCCAGGTACACCAAACTAGATTTTCCAACTTTTGATGGTTTGGAAGACCCTTTGATTTGGCTTCACTGATGCGAAAAATTCTTCTCAAATCAACGCACAAGCAGACAAAGTGGGATTAACAGCCTTTCACATGTTAGGAGAGGCACAATTATGGTACCATCAACTTGAATTGGAAAAGCCTTCTGTGGATTGGGTTGAATTTAAAGATTACTGTGCACACAGTAATCCTCTGTGAGAACTTGTCAATTTGAAACAAACATGCTCTATTGGAGAATATCAGCAGCAATTTCAAGAACGTTTAGCAAGGATTAGCAGACATGTGAGGGTTGATCAACATGTCAGTTTGTTTACGGCGGGGCTGGATGATTCAATTAGGTTGGATGTTGAAATGCAAAAACCGCCTGATTTAGTTCATGCCATGAATCTTGCTCAGAGCATTTGAACAAAAGTTGCAGTTCTCAAACACCAATCAAGTTGGAGTTGCAACAAATTTTGCACCAAATCTATTCACAAAAAATTAACTCGAGGAAAGATGGCGGAGCGTAGAGCTAAAGGATTATGTTACAACTGTGATGAACCTTATACAACAACCCATTAGTGTAAGAAGTTGTTCTTGCTAGAAGTGGAAGACATTGAGACCAATTCAAGTGAGGATCAAAGGAGAGGTTGTGGCTAGTTTTGTCAGGCTTATCTAGTTTTCAAGCTTGAGGACAAGCTCGTTCTTCAGGAGGGGAGTAATGTTACGTGTTTTAGGATATGCGTTTTAGTTTGCAATTATTATTATTATAGAACATATTTATGTTTTCTAGTCACTTAAGGATTAGAGTTTTTATTATTCTAGAATATTCTTTAGGGTTTCTAGTATCTTAAGGGTTAAGTTTCTTATTGATGTAACTCCCTATTTAAAGGGCACATTGATGAATGAAAACTTAAGTCAGAATTCAACAAAAGAAACAAGAGATTAGAGTTATTAAGAGTTCTCTCTTAATAAACTCTAAGGTCAAAGCCCCCTTTAACGAGCCTAAGGTGAGAGCTCCCTTGAATGAGGCTAAGGTTGGAGCTTCCTTTGATGAGCCCTACTATCTTCACCACTCCTTGACCCATTCCCGGGAACATAACAGGTCTCTTGTGAAAAAGTCATATAACTAAAATAACAATTCTAAAAGATAACAAAAAATCTCATACATGATGTAGTTTTTCAGTTATGCTGTGCTCATTTCTTGCGACATTATGAGCACATTCATTTTAGTGTGTTTTTCCTGTTCACTGTAAAATATATTAATGTTAATGGTTTGTGAAGACGAGTACTGAATCGTGTTTTACGTCTTTCACTAGTGATGAAATTGTACAGGCAATTTAGTTGCACTTGTATTCTTTGAACTATAGTTTAAACAGTTGATTTCTCCTCTTTCCTAGTCTTCTGCTCGCACCATTAATTAGTACTATATGTTCTGACTACTTGTGATTTCATCCAAAATTTCATCGGAGAAATGAATAGTCACAGAACTTCTTCTAACCAAGTGTTAAAAATGTCAATAACTTTGTCTGAACAATATCGAGTCCAGAAGAGGAATACACTCTTATAGATTAAAAGATGAGTAACAGTTGGAAAAAGAGGTAATGAAACCTTTAGGCATTGATACTTGATGAAATAAGCTAAAGTTTGATGTTTTCTCTGTACTATAGTTTACAATGGGGATCAAATTATGTGTTGGGTTTTGAATGTGCATTCTGCATCTTTTTTCTGAAATGTATGCTACTAATTGTGAACTATTTTCTATACAGTTGTGGTGCTGTTTTGGTTTAGTGCTTGCTGAAACCAATGTTGCCTTTTCTAGTATCTTAAGCTAGTTAATTGCTGTTGGTGCTGGAATGTGCTGCTGACGCTGGAATTTTGAAGCTGGAGTGTACTTACTGTTTCATAAAGCTGGTTTAAATATTGCTGGTGCTCGGGTTTGAAGTTGGTGGTGTACAGTGTACTGCTATATGTGCCGTTTTCTAAAGTTCCTTGACTGCTGGTGGAATGGAGAAATGATATGCTCAAATGGATTGCTGTGCTTAGTGGAATTTTAGTCGATATATACTGAAGTTGAATTTTTTTGTCAATGTACTTGGAGCTGGTGCTGGAACCTTTTGTCAATGTAATTGATGCTGGAATGTGAATCAGTTGAAAACCTCCTTTGACTTATATAAACAGTGTTCATTGCGCTTATGCTTGAGTGAGCACCTCTTCATTGTACGAATGCTAAGGCTAGGGTGTTCTCTCGACTCTCGAGGAAGGGATTTGGGAAAAATTAATCAACAATAGATTGTGAATTTAAAAAGGTCAAGGGCTCAATATAAAGGTAAACTCAACTTTTATTGAAGGAATAAATCTGAGTTTACCACTATCCCTTGTGTGGTTTGGTATAAAGAGAAAAATGAAACATAAACCACATAATTTAGAATTGGTGACAAGCTTTTCTTTAAAATGCCAATCTACAAACTAAAAGACGTTAATCCTCCAGACATTTGCAGATGATCCAACAGCTAAACAAAACTGCAGCGTGCAGAAGATAGAATAGTTACCTGACCTGACAAAGAAGTAATGCAAAATCAATCCCTCCACAAAGCCTTAGTATAATCTATTTCATACCCGAATTGAGAGTAAAGAAACGTCCTATCTTTCTGCTTCCCAAGAATGCTGGTTAAGGATGCCATAAATAGTCAATGATGACTACTTGTCTACTTGAAATTTTGATGAAAAACTGAACTTTATACTTGAAAATGGCAGAAGCGAAAAGCACGTGAAAGATATTCCCTCTTGCAAGTTTAATCATAATATTGTAGCAGTCAAACAATATGAACTTGGAGACAGTCAGATCCTGTGATATCTTCTACTTCTCCTTTAATCTTCAGAGCTGAATCCTCAACTCAGTTGCTGCAGTTGATCACTTTAATCAAGTGCAGTGTTTGTATATCCACAAAGCTTGAAGGTATCTCTTCCAGTTCGAAGCACAGTTCTATAACTAACTTTTCAAGTACAGGGAAAGATGCCTCTGAGGAATGCCATTGTGTCATATTCACAGAATATTACTTCAAGTATTTGAGTGCAGGGAACTCGTGCGTCCCACAGTATTCCTCCTCCTTGAAGTATATAACACGTAATTTGAGTCTCTCAACTTTTCTCAATCTAGTAATATTTGAAACTATATCCTCTGTTAGTAAGGGACAAATCCTTAAGATTTTAAGGGAAGACAAAGTAGCTGGCCCATCGGCCAACTGATTTGAAGTATCCAACCGGGAATAAACTTAAATGAAGAGATTGAAACCAAGTATGAACTTCAGGTACAGGAAACAAAGGATGATTTGGTACATCTTCAAATTCGTAGATGCTGAGCCTGAGTGCTTCAAGATTCGGAAACCTCCACCAAAACTCTGGATTCATATCGGCCATAGATATACAACATGTGCCAAAGGTCCTCAAATTCCATAATACAATTTCTGAAGATTCATTGAAAAGTTCCTTTTCTCTGTCATCCCATATGAAGTGAAAATTTATCATATCCACATGTCTTAGCTTCGCCGATTTCCATATAGCAGGTGATGTCACTATATTAATATTGCAAGAGACCCGTATAGTTTGGAGATCATGTAGGTGTGATACCCACTTAAAATCAAATTCTTTGACAAAAACTGCAAGGTACCTTAAGTGATTCAGTGATTGCACTATATTAACCCAAGAACATGGCATGTTGACATCTAATAAATGTAACACCCTAATAAGTCTTAAGTTAACAACTGAATGGACAAAAACCTTCCTATCTGGAATGTACATTTTTGGATGAGCAATGAACTTCAGAGACCAGTGACGTTGACCAAGAGACCCCTTTTCCTCGAAGCCAAACATTGGAATCTTATCCAGCGAATAATCAGAATGTACCAAATGCTTACCAAGATCGTCATTGATATACATGGAAGAACATGGTTCCTTTGGACCTAAAGCTTCATATGGACTGTATGGGACTATAGCCTGCATAAACTTTTCTTCTGTAAGTTTTTTCCAACAAAACTCGCGCACTAGATCATGAAGTATACATACTTTATGTCACCATTACCTCTCTTTTTAGAAACAATTACTAGGCTTCTACTAACCAGATCATTCAAGCAACGTTTAGAAGTTTCCTCTAAGTTCTCTAGATCAACGTTTTCGACAAATTCTTCAACTATCCACCACAGAAGCAAATCAGACGCTGGGATTTCATAATCTTCTGGAAACAACCCCATGTAAAGAAGGCAAGGCTTTAAATGGTCTTCTAAATGGTCATAACTTAATTGTATTATCTTCAAACTCCGTTCTTCTTTCATACAAACATGGAAACCTAGATCATCTGCAACCTCAAGCCACAAAGAGGCGTTTCTTTCCATTTTGTTAATAACTCCAGCAATTAACACAATCACAAGAAGCAAGCCCTTACAGTTTTCAGCAATTTGCAGTCCCACTTCACATAGCTCCGAGGGACAACTCTCTCTTTGAAATACTTTCTTCTTTAACAAATCCCAACTCTCTTCTATTGTCTGAAATTGTAGGAAATGAGGATCACTGAAGTGCTTAAGGTGCACAGCCACTTTTTCATCTCAAGTTGTTAGCAAAATTCTACTCCCATTTTCCCTTTCAGCGTAAGCTAGTCGCAAATCTTCCCATTCCTTGTATCCTCATATATTATCTAACACAATAAGGTATCTCCTGCCCATTAGGCTCTTGCGCAACTTATCAGCTATGCAATCATCCTCTTTACACTCATCACCTTTAGCTTGTTTAAGAATCTCAAACAATATCTTCTCCACATCAGGTGTTTGTGTAGTAGAGCTCCATGTTCGAACATCGAAGTGATCATCAATAAAACAGCTGTTGTACACCTTTTTAGCCAAAGTCGTTTTACCTAGTCCCGCATTCCAACAATCGAGATAACATCAAGCTCCTTTACACCTGTAGTCAATTGTTGAACTATTTTTTCTGCCTCATCCTCCAAACCTACTAATTCCTCACCCATTGATGCAAAACAGCGCCCTGAATGCTTTGCAAGATCAGCAGGAGTTCTCTCACAAATCTGAAGGTCCTCCATGGCCATTTGCTTGGTCCTTTCTGTTGTTCCTGCGTTCAAATAAATCAGAAAATACTAAACAGAAGTATGTAATCAGTATTTATGGGATGATCCCGAGCCCACAAGTTACTTGTGTCTTCTTAAGAAATCTAACCCCTCACAGTTGCCCAAGGTTGACGGGTTAATTTCTCCCAGGATGGAACGGGATAACAGTTCTACGGTAGCGACACTTCAAACCGTAGAACTCTGCGAACACAAAGGAATGGAGCAAGTCACACGACTTACTTTAGTATGCAGAAAAGAGAGGGGATGCTGTAAGATATTATGTGTTCTGTGTATTATGTCTCTTCAGTGTGTCAAAAGATATAGCCAAGGGAAGCAGAATATGAAGAGACACAACCATTCAGATGTGGCTGTTACAAAAACGATCACTAATGGATGATTTAATAATGGAAAAACGTGGAAGAACGAATCTGAATTCACTTCAGCTTTTAATATTTTTAGTTTTTGTTGGTCCAAAAAATTAAGTCAATCAATTGACCGAAGCTTTTAATATTTTTAGTTTTTGTTGGTCCAAAAAATTAAGTCAATCAATTGACCGAATCCGAAGTCAATCAATTGACCGAAGCTTTTTAATATTTTTAGTTTTTGTTGGTCCAAAAAATTAAGTCAATCAATTGACCGAATCCGAAGCCGAAGCATCGCGACGACGGCGGCGCGATGCTTCCCTTCTTCTCAACCCTTTTAAGAAAGAAGCACTTGTCTATTTAAACCCAATAAAAACCTTTTCCTCTACCAATGTTGGAGAAAGTGCATTTCCCTAGTAAAAGCAACCTTTTCACCTTTTCACCCATTTTACATTCACACTCTTCACATTCCAAAAACCCAACATTTTCTGCGATTGCTGGGACTAAAATCCAACAATATTAGAGTAAACAGCTCCATCAACCTCCATAAAATCAAGAAAAATAGAAAGTTAACAATCACTTAATATCAAACACGTAAAAATTTAACTAATGCCACACGTAAAGTCTTGTGTGTACACAACACCAAAAATTAATCACACGGTGAGTGAGAGGAACAAATTCCCAAATCTTATAATCTATAACCGTTGCACCCTATTCACTACATACTTTGTTACTTTTAGAAAGCTATCCCATTATCTGAAGGAACCATCATTTTGGATAGCCTTCCATTCCCACCAGCTAGTTGATCTAACTAAATGTTGTAGTGACAAACAAAAAAGCACAATAAAGAAGGATGAGTGAATGGATTTGAACTTTCACAACCTTCATCATTGAAGATTGGAACGAAGGAATTATTATGAGCATTTCATGTTTACAATATTTGAAATTCAATATTCTTCTACTGAATGTATTACCTGATTTAAATTTCTTCCCTTTTATATACTCGTTTTCAAAACTATTCTTTTTGAGCTCAGGGTCTATCAGAACAACCTCCCTACTTCATCGCTCGTAGGGTAGCTACTTACATATCACCCTATTCAGACCCCTCTTGTGGGGTTATACCGGGTATATTATTGTTATTGTTGTTGTTTTATGTTCCTAAAGCCTCTTTCTCATGCTATCAACTCCAGTGATTTAGTACTAGTTATATCCCCTTAAGATGATATAATCTGGAGATTTAGTAAGACTAAGGTGGTTTGATGCTCTAACAAAGCCTGCAAAGGATTTTTATACTCATAGCGAATGAGGTCGTCTAAAATATCACTACATTTACATGTAGTTAGTCTACCTTGCCATTTTTTTTTCGGTTTTTGTAAGACCACATTCTTGTAGGTGCAAAAAAAGTTAACCTACTTACAGGAATCCTATTTCTAACAGGTTTTACAATTTTTATCTTTTTTTTAAAAGTATATGCTAAAGTGTATTGGGTGAAAAGTCACCGAGGTCTCAAACAATGTCCCGAAGCCTAACACGAAGACCGCTCCACGAGGCAAGCCTACGAGGGGAGATTGCTTGTCTCCTTGCCCCGGGAAATCGCCTCAGGAAACGAGGAGAAGTGAACTTAAAGTATTGAGCTCGGAGTAAGCACCATAACAACGAGGCCCCGAACAGATGTAGCGTTTCAGAAAAAAAGGCCCCGCCTATGTAATTGTCGACCGTTGCTCTAGCATCTAAAAGGATAGGTCGTGAGTCAACTACAAATAGGGCCCGTTTTGTAAACAATAGGATACGATCAATACAATATTCAACTTTACTTTCTATTTGCTGTCTCGTTTATCTTTTAAAATATTTCTTGCCTCGTTGTTTTCTAAAGCTTTTCACTCAGTTCGAATTCAACTTAGCTCGAACGTCACTTCGATACAAGTAAATTACCAGTTAAACCCAATACAAATTCGATTTGTTGTCTTATCCTGATTTAGGTCAACACAAATTGGCGCCGTCTGTGGGGATCTGGTAATAACGTTTGTTCCGAAGTCGAAGATTTTCCCTATTTATATAAAATATCGATGGCCTCGACACGTCAAAAATCCGTAAACGTCATAACGGGCGACATAAAAATAAACGGTATCAATCATTCTTTGACGAGGAAGCTTGCGAAGCTTTTAACCGGTATGGTGAAACGAACCCAAATGGAGGAAATCGACATTTTCGACGAAGGAGACCGCCACGAGGCAATGACCCCTCACCACAAAGCTTTGGTCATTACCTTAAGGGTCAATGATTCAGATGTAAAACGAGTCCTAGTAGACCCTGGGAGTTCCGTAAATATAATTAACCTCAGAGCCATTGAATAGATGAGGTTGAAGGACCTTGTCGTCCCGAAAGTGACCACCTTAGCAGGGTTCAATAACTCCGTACAAAGAACTCTAGGGAAAATCACCCTTATAACCACCATGGGGGGGGGGGGGGGGGGTTAACAAGAAAAGAACTTTCCAAATAATGAACGAGGGCACTGCATATAATATTATCCTCGGAAGACCTTGCATTCACGAAATGGAAGCTGTGCCATCAACCTTTCATCAAGTCATTAAGTTTCCCATTCCATGGGAAATTCGTGCAATTCGAAGTGACCAGTCAATGGCTCGAAAGTGCTATACAGTCGCTGCGTAAATAGAAACTCGCAACCTCGAGCGCTAGGTCGGGGAGAGCTCTCCCCAAAAAGCAACTCCCCTGGAGAGAGAAGAGAGGATTCCAACTTTCATCCAAGAACCTCGAAAACAAAAAGCCGAGGACTCAACGGTGGAAGAGCTGGAATCACATGCATTATCAGAAGAATTCCCAGAAAGAAAAATATTCGTGGGCTCGGAGCTGGACGCTGAGTCCAAGGGAGCTCTCATCAAATTATTGAAAGCCAACGAAGATTACTTTGCATGGTCCCACACAGACATGGTAGGGATCGATCTCGAGACCATTACACACAAGCTGAACGTAGACCCCAGCCATCGCCCGGTAAAACAGAAGAAAAAGCTCTACGCTGGAAAAAAGAAGAAAGCGATCCAAGACGAGACCAAGAGGTTACTTGACAACTGGTTCATAAGAGAAGTCAAGTAACCAGATTGGCTTGCTAATGTAGTAGTGGTGCCAAAGAAAAATGGCAAGTGGAGAATGTGTGTTGATTACACCGACCTAAATAAAGCTTGCTAAAAATTCCTACCCTTTACCCCAAATAGACAGGTTAATATACTCCACGGCTGGATACAAATTTTTAACCTTTCTGGATGCGTATTCAGGGTACCATCAGATCCTAATGGACCCGAGCGATGAGGAATAAACTTCTTTCATTATAGATGAGAGAACTTATTGCTACAGGGTGATGCCATTTGGCCTCAAGAACGCCGGAGGAAGCTACTAGAGATTGGTGTGTTAGATGTTCAAAGATTATATTGGAAAAATTATGGAAGCCTATATCGACGATATGTTGGTAAAGTCTGCCCGGCTGGAAGATCATCTGAAACAACTAAAGGAAGCCTTCGCGATTTTGAGATAATATTGCATGAAGCTTAACCCCGTAAAGTGCGCTTTTGAGGTCAGCTCGGGAAAATTCTTAGGATTCATTGTCTCAGAGAGAGGCATCGAAACAAATCCTGACAAGATCAAAGCTATACAAGAAATCCCCAAAGAATTATTGAGTCCGAAGGAATTACAATGCTTAACTGGCTGATTAACCACTTCGAGTCGATTCATTTCGAGGTCATCAGAGTGGTGCCACAAGTTCTTTCCTGTCTTGAAAAAGAATACTTCCTTCGAATGGACGCCCGAATGCAGGGAGGCCTTGAAAGAGCGGAAACATTATTTAGCTAACGCTCCGTTGTTGGCTAAACCAAAGGATGGCGACCCTGTTGATTTACCTAGCTGTCTCTGAGGTGTCAGTAAGTGCCGTTTTGATTCGAGAAGAAGAAGGGAAGCAACAACAAATATACTATGTCAGCAAGGCCCTCCTCGATGCTGAAATAAGGTACCCACATTTAGAAAAATTAGCACTTGCATTAGTCATTGCTGCTAGGAAATTACGCCCCTACTTCCAATGCCATCCGATAGCAGTAGTGATGACTTACCCCTGAGAAGTATATTGCATAAGTCAGAGTTGTTGGAGAGATTGTTCGGTGGGCATTCGAGCTAAGTGAGTATTACATCATATACCGACATCATATACCAACCCCGCACATCCATCAAATCTCAAGTGCTAGCTGATTTCGTAGCCGATTTCAGTGTTAAACTTCTTCCCGAGGCAGAAAAAAGAGAGTTTAACTTCGAAAGGTCTTACCCCCGCAGTATGGAAGCTTTACACAGATGGGGCAGCCAACTCCAACGGTTTGGGGCTTGGAATAGTGCTCGAGGCCCCCACTGGGGACAAGTTAAGGCAGTCAATGAAATCCGAGAAGCTGACCAATAATGAAGCCAAATACGAAGCCGCCATAGCAGGATTAAGGTTGGACAAAGAGATAGGAGTTAAAACTATAGAGTTAAGGTGCGGCTCACAGCTAGTGGTGAACCAAGTTCTCGGTGGATATACGGCTCGAGAGCCCAGAATGAAGCAACTCGTGGCAAGACAAGCGCTCGAAGCCTTCTAAGAATGGAAAGTCATACAAGTACCCCGAGAGGAGAACACCGAGGCTGACGCTCTAGCTCATCTAGCCTCGGTAGTTTCAGCAGAAGACTCGGAGACTGACGTCACAGTTAGGGTTCTCACGTTGGCTAAAGGAGAAATGAAGTTGGAAGTAAATATGGTGAATCGACATTGGGACTGGAAAACCATATTCATCTCTTATCTAGAGTCGGGGACTCTACCACCAGACAAGAAAGAAGCGGCAAAATTTAGGAAGCAAGTTGTCCCATACACAATAATGTGTGGTCAGCTATACAAAAAACTTTATTGCGGCCCGATGGCCAAATGTCTCGGCCCTAGAGAATACGAGTAAGTGATGAGAAAAGTGCATGAAGAAACATATGGCAACCACTTGGGAGCCAAAGCCCTCGTTCGCAAACTGCTCTGAGCCAGCTATTACTGGCTCGAGATGGGCGAGCATGCCAGAGCGTTCGTTAGAAAGCGCGACAAATGCCAAACGCATGCTTCTATGATTCACCAACAAGCCGAACCCCTGCACTGGGTAGTTTTACCATGGCCTTTCATAAAGTGGGGAATGGACATTGTAGGACCTTTTCCAAAAGCAAAAGGCAGTATCAAGTATATACTCGTGCTCACTGATTATTTTTCCAAATGGATCGAGGCAGGAGCCTTTGCCAGGTAAGACAAAAAGAAGTCATCGATTTCATATGGAGGAATATCATATGCCGGTTTGGAGTACCAAAAGAAATCACTTGTGACAATGGTACACAATTCGTTGGTTCGGAGGTCACAGCTTTTTTCAAAAAATGGGAAATCAGAAGGATAACCACGACACCCTACCATCCAAGTGCCAATAGAGAGGCTGAATCATTAAACAGAATAATTGTTGACAACCTTAAAAAGAGGATGGACGAGACCAAAGGTTCGTGGCCTGACGAGTTGCCAGATGTAACATGGGCAATGAGGACAACGGAGAAGAATAACACTGAAGAAATGCCATTCTCTCTCGTTTACGGAGTCGACTCATTAATTCCTGTCGAGGTGGTGGAGCCAAGCCTCCGATATACACATTCCTATTGAACCCCCAAAAATTAACCCCGGAAGGTAAAATTCCGGAATATCAATGGGATGGACTAATTCTTTTGGAGTTTTGGAGTCACCACACTATTTAAGAAAATCAGGGAACCAAATTAGCAAACGCGTGCAAAACTCCATTTTTTTGAAAAAAAAAGGCGGTCTTTCTTTTCAGAGATTCTAAGTAAGAGGTTTTGTTAATTTCGAAAGAAGGTTTTTAAGGCACTTTCGAAATTCTGTAAATAACGGTTAATCCGACAGGTTTCCAAATAATTTGCAATTGCATTTTCTAAAATTTATCTAAAATGATTAATTGAAATACTTTATTTTGCAAAAATGATTTAACTTGAACACATTTGCTAAACTGGCTCCACAATTGACATTCAATTAAATGACAACTCTAAAATATAAAGGTAATGACTATAAGGTAAAGCAATAAATCAAACAATCATATAATCAAAGGTTCATTGACTAATCATTCTACAAATAAATTTTACAAATTCTATTAAGTCTAACTACATAAATAGTGAGAATAAGTTCAAAAGGTAGATCCTGGGAAATTGATCAACTCGCGGGAGCCTTGGATTTTAAAATTTCTAAAGTCTTATTTCTTGAATGCTTGAGCTTGAATTCAATCCCAAATGACTCCAATACAATGGACTATCCCCATTTGTGAGTTAGCCAAACTCGTCCCCATGTTGTTCGTGCCAAAATGTACCTCGCAAAAAATATGAAAATGAAATTGGATTAGTACGATAATAAAGTGTAATAACTAATGAAAATAAAATAATAATAATAAAGTAATAAAGTAACAAAAATAATAATAATGATAAAATATATAATAATAGTAATAATAATAATAAAAGTAATGGGGTTTTATTTTGTAAAATTTAGGCTCAGGTTTGTATGGCGTATGGAATAGAGGCTCGAGATGTTGGTACGACTGCAAACACGGAGCCCGGGCCGGTTGCCATGACAAGTACCAGATCCACTACTCCATTCACGACTTTCTTTGCATTAAGTTCATACATTCATCATCGCCTATTTTATTTTTAGGACACGTAAGGGACATTATATGCGTTTACGGGACGGGACTTATTTTTGCCTCCAAACGTCATTGGCCTTGTAGTATCTGTTCAAATCAGTCCGTAGGCCTCAATATTAGCATTTTTCATAGGCTAAATGTTGTTCAGTATCAGTGACTGAACCAATAATACCAGCAGTAAGCATTTTCTCGCAAGGGACATAGTTAGCCTAAAATAACAAATAATCTCAGAATAATTGAAACTGATCAAAATTTACACTATAGCAAAACCATCAGTGTAATCAGAAACCAAGAAACAATATAGAATCAGAACGAACACATGGACACCACCGGATAAAAATCAAACCAGATTCCAATATTCAACTTTACTTTCTATTTGCTGTCTCGTTTATCTTTTAAAATATTTCTTGTCTCATTATTTTGTAAAGCTTTTCACTCAGTTCGAATTCAACTTAGCTCGAACGTCACTTCGATACAAGCAAATTACCAGTTAAACCCAATACAAATTCGATTTGTTGTCCTATCCTAATTTAGGCCAACACATAAAGTAATGTATATCTAGCGTGTAACATGTACTATTTTCCTTTATTATATACCTCTTAATGGGTTGAACACATAGTGCTAATACCACCAATAGAGAAGGATACAATAAATTTAAATACAGTACTTAACAAAGTAAATTAAAGAACGAAGGCTAGACTCAAAATTTGTAAAGTAAAACTTACATAGTGTACTAAATTTCTTCTAACTAAATTCTTGATTGTGAGTAATCTCAGCGCAAGCTTGCAAGAAATACTCCCCAAACTTGGAAAAAAACAGCGCCCAAAAGCAGACAAAAGCACTGCCAACCAGTAAAGTTATCAACTCAGCGAGCACCTCCGCATCCCTTATTCCAGCTGCTATTTTGTGAAATGTTGCCGCACTTTTTTTTTCTTGTGATGTTGCACCAATCTTCATAAGCTGGAACACTTCAGTTTGTCCAATCTCGCCAAAAAGACATCAAGCTGCCTTAAAACGAAAGTTGAAGAAATGATGTTTGCTATTTTAGAAAGTACAATCACCACTAATGTAAAAGTCCATAGGAAGCTTGAAGTTGAGAGCAAAGAACAGAAACAAGGGGGCCTCAATGAGCAGGTCCGCGACGTACAAAACACGCCAGGCAGAAAAGTCTTCGCCTCAACATGCGCCACAACGAGCGCCTTCACTTGAAGTTGTATTGCTCGCCCATGAGCTCATTGAGAGACTAGAGTTTTGCTTGTCCAAAACTGATCTCCCAAGTCCGTAAACAAAGATGCAGGCCCAATGCTCCATATTAAACTGCCTGAAATGTTATGCAGCTTAGAGAAGAGTTGTCGCCTCAGCGCACAACTCCACAAGCGACCTCTGAAAACATTTCTACTTCATCGACCCAGGCCTGCAACGAGTCACTATTTATTTCGCAAATTTGTCACTATTTAATCCCTTTTGCAATTTAACACGCGAAGATGGAATCAATGAATCTGAGGCACATAACAATTCTTGCATGGGCGACCTTATATTATTTGTGGCCTAAAGCCAAAATATATTTAGGGGCTCCAAATTTGTTAAATAAAAAAAATGTCTATATCCACTTGAAGTTTATTTTTTAGTTTTAATAAGCTAGTAATTATTTTTATAGTAATTAATTTTTTTTTCTTTTGTAGGTTTTGAATAACCTATAGCTCACACTTTGTCAAGTTGAACAAATTTATATTCAAATAATAACAAACAGTTAAGTATATCTATGATGCAAGAGTTTTTCAAATATGAAATTGGAGTAAAACAAGATAACATAGAGTTGGTACAATAAAACTTGATTATGGAAGTTTTTAACTTGATATAAAAACAAATCAATCCATGAGAGAGGTTTCATGCTTTAACTTACTTGCTTTGTGTCTGTCATTGATCTTCAATTCGAAAATGTTTAAATCTATATATGTGGAATTCCAAGGAAATTAAACCAAAAAAAAAAAAAAACATTTAAAGTTAGAATGAGCTTAGGCCCATGATTGGAAGGACGAAATCTGAAAAAATGATTGAATGGAAAGTTAAGAAATTCAAATTATTACTCCATTAAAGAAAGAGCCTTCTAAACCTAAGAAACTCAGATTATTATCTTAGCTTTGTTTCTGTGGTTTCCAAAAACTAAAAAGCTTTATTTAAGTGGGCAAAAGTTACTAAGTACATTTAGCTCTTTGACCTCTTAAAAGTCTTCAATTAAAAAAATAACTTCCAAGTTTTAAAAATTGGATAGATAACCTCCACCTAGATAATCATAGTTAGGACTTAATTAGACCAATAAATGCCTACACGTCCCAATCTCCCAAGTTCTGAATATTATACTTTGACCCATATCAAAAAAAGAAAATTTCCTCCCCCCCAAAATTTGCAGCCCTGGTTCTCCCCATTCCTCTCGTTCCAACTGCCTCCATTGTCCTCTTCTTCAGCTGAACCTTCTTCCAGGCCTCAAACCCAGACCATTTTGTTCCGTAGCTATCACAAAACCAATTTCCATCTTCAATTTTCTCTCATTTCATGATTTCTGGTCGTGGGAAGCTTTTAAATTTTAAATTTTGTCTTTTTCAAAAGGTTCAGTCAGTCGATTGTGGTGGGTGCATTGTCATCAAATTGGGTTGATATCAACTTCATCGTGGTATTCGAAGTATTTTATTGAGCTGGTAAGCTGCTTTATCATCTCCGCCATTATTTTTGTTCCATTAGAACTCTGTTTTAGTTCATCAACATGTTTCAATATATTGTCGACTTGTTAATATATCAGTAAATAGAATTGTGATGGGGGCTATGCAGTAATGGGTGCTGATTACAATGGACAATGTGTAGAGACGCCTAAGTGTTGGTCTTGGCATTCCAATACTAGTGCAACAATATCTATTATATTGAAATTGGAGTGTACATTTGACGAGTTGATTGACAACGTCATTGAACGCGGAGAATTAACTTGTAATCGGGGCGCTGTATCCATTAGTTATATACTTAGTGCTGCGCCTGCTAGGGGGAAAATAGCTCCTTCATTCACTAGGAATGACAGTGATCTGCGCATATACCTCATAGATGTAGATGGTAATGGTAGTAGGCCTATTCTTTATATTCCGCGGGTCGAGAGGTCTGCCGCAACTTTAAATGTTGCTGTTGCATCTCACATAGCAGTTGATCAAATGGAAAAGTCCAAAAATATTATTGCAGATAGTACATGCAAATCAGTCTTGGACAAGAATGTTGAGAAAGCTACGAGCCACCATCCTCACGCCGTCGTGGGAGATAAAAGAACATGTACATGTAAGACATTTATCAAAAAGGTCAGGAAAAGAGTTAAGCACATTCCATCCATTAGGGTAACATTTACGTCAAAAAAGAGAAGGAATAAATGTTCAAATTATAAATGACCAGGCCATAAAAAAACAACTTGCCCTCTAGCTCAAAATAGACAGTGATTTATTATTTATTGCTTTTTCCGTAATGAGTGTAATATTTTATTTTTCTGAACATTTGTAATAGCTTGTGAACTGAATAATTTATGTATCTTCGCTTCCAATATACCAGTGTTTACTCAGTCTTATTGTTTATTATAATTAGATATGTTGATAATAGACCCTTGCTTGCTGTGCTTGAAGTTCGAAACACTCGATTATAACAAGTTAACAATAAATCTTAACTAACTTTGTTGATATCTGTAATAATTATTTTTGGTTCTCTGGACACTGTTCGAGCATAGACTATCTGAGCATAGACTGAAGACATCATTTCATACAATTAGCGTACAAGTGAATTGCGTGGTAGATAATAGGCCAGCCGAAATGTGTGCCAGGTTCTTTAAAGGGTGCACTGCCCAAAGTAAGAACTATCCCATCGGATACAATGGCTCCAATAACTCATGTCTTTTGACCTTCTTACCCTATAGATTATAAATAGGGCCATCATTTTTTAATTTTTTTCCACACCCATTAACAAGTTAATCTATCTACTTTTTGCCTCTCCCTTTCTCTAAACCATGCCAGATGCAAGTAGCAACCATATCTGGCCTTGTGCATGGTCCATCCGAATAAGGAACCATACAAGCTTCATTCTAACTGTAAATGGATATTCAATGTATAAATGATGGCCTAGTAAATTTCGTACTTCGTTCTTTAATATTTGGATTTGTTTACCGTAGTTATTTGATTTTTAACCGATTAAATATTATACTCTTTGATTATAGCTTTTTTCTTGAAACATAGCAAATATTTTATCTGACTATACGATGGTAATTGTTATCTACAGTGCTGACATTAGGTTCTTCATGGAACTCCATGTGACACTGACTCGCAAAATGCTTCAGCGAGGTTGGTTACGGTTTATTAATGATCGTCATATCATTGAAGGCCAAGTTCTTTACTACCAAATAATGCACCGACATCCTGAATATTGTGTATATTTTCATGTTCATATGATGCCACGAATTGACACGACCCGGATTTTTTGCTGGACCGTGCGGGCACCCGACAACCTTCTCTAGACCCGTCGGGCGAACCCTATAGAATAAACTTATGCAAACGATGAGAACTCCACTAAGTAATAATATGAAATTAACTTCAACAACATAAGAAAAAGAGGAATAGACACATACATTATGTATTTATACGTAGAATATACATATATATTGGCTGCCAGAAGGATTGCAGCTACTACCCGAACACATAGGTCTATAGCCATCCAGATCAGACATCTATCAAGTCCAAAAATATTTGCATTTCCCGATGGGAACAAAAATGAGTCATTAGAATAACATCTATAGCTGGTGGCCTCAACGAACAAGCTGGCTCACCACAGATAACTGAAATTGCTTGGCTCCTCACTTGTGATGATGGCTGAGTCCTGGAGCAGAATCTGCCGAAACAAAACTACAAACAATAAACAGGTACGGAGTGAGTCATAAAGACTCAGTAGGTGAGAATTAACTAATTGACTCAAAAAAAAAATAGTTAAATTAGCCAGGAAAATGGTAAGTGATGGTATATAACAGATAATAATGTAAAGATAGGCAAGTAGCATTCATATACAACATTCATAAGGATATAAAATGAATGCAATCATAATGTAATGGGGTCATATGTGCCCAATGAATAGAGTGGAATTCTCCTACTCCGGGGCGGAATCCTCCTACCCTCAATATGATGCAAGGAGCGGAATCCTCCTACTCCTAGGGTGGAATCCTCCTGCCCTCAGATGACATAACATGCCAGAAACCAAGCAACATAACCGGAAAATACATAAAAAAAGTTGTGGCGTAATAAGTACGCCATGTCGGTAGCTATTCACGTAAGGAATGCGTGAATAGATCATCCAAAAGGCCAAAGGCCGTCAAAGAAGTGGATAAAATCACCTACCTCGAGTCATGGGTCAGGATAGCTGCTGAATAACTTCCTTTCCTACCCAATGTCCCTAAGAATAACTCCTTTATGAACCAAAAAAATATATTCGCACTTATAAGTACCCGAAGAAAGAGTATTTAGCCTTTAGACAATGAAAGAAGAAAAATTACCAAAATACTCCTGGGTTAGGCTTAGTCGAAAACCCATAAAATATATTTTCAGACTCCTCATAATCCCATGAGTCCAATGGTATCATCATTTTTCATATCTGAATTCAATTACATCAAATTTCATAATTTTTAGGGTCATAACCCAATTTTTCCAATTTACTTTCAAGAGATTCTAGCGCAGGAATCATGAATTAGCGCAATTGAATGTTATAGGAATGTTACCTGATTACTTTTGATAGATTTGGCTCTGAAATTTCAGCTTCAACCGACCTAGAAAGTTTTGGTTTTGAAAGTGAAGGAAATTGGATTTAATGAAGCCTTTTATACTGTATAAATAGGAGCTTACTAAGCTGCTTTCACACCAGCAACTACTGTGCTGGTTTTTGGGTCCAAACGGGACCCTACAAAGCTCGGAATGACCCCAAATTTCGTACACATGTCATAAAAGAGTTGTGGGACATGCTCTCAAAGACAGAACTCAATTCGGATCTCCAAAATTGAAGATACGGCTTCCACGGAAAGTTGTTTATTTCTTAACTCTCGGAATTTTAACGAAACTGGCCAAACAAACTCGGAATTCTCTTTCGAAAGTTTCTTCAGGACATAAATGACCATACAAAACTAACAGTCCTTTCGGATTTCGAATCGGAGCTCATTTTCTCGAATCGAGCTCGAAAATCTCTTTTTAGCTTTGCCGAGAACTGAAATGGAAACCTTCTCAAAAATCCTACTAAACGAGGTCCAAATCAGCTCCAATTTTATAGACAGGTCCTAATGGACCTTACACAACTTTTAAGATTGTCGGAACACTAATCGGTGTTCTAAATTCCGAAATGACTGCCTAAGATTTTTTTATTCTCCTCCACTTAGACTCTCGTTCGTCCTCACGAGCCACAGTCTAGAGTAGATTTCACATGACTGATGGAAACACTTATGCAAACTTTCAAAAACTATTCACCGGACATAATTACACCATATAGATTCGAAAACATAAATACTGTTAAGATCTTTTAAGTTTTAAAAATTAAGATCCTACCTAAGTCATCGAAGAGATGAGGATATCTCTCACGCATGCTGGCCTCAAGCTCCAAAGTGTGCTCCTTGTGAGGACGGTTGCGCCATCACAGTCGAACCATTAGAATCTGCTTCAAACAAAGCTTCCAGACATCTCGAGCAACTATGGCAACTAGGAACTCCTTATAAGCCAGATTCACATCCAGTTGAGCAGGTTCTAACTCAAACACTTTGGAAGAATCCCGGATACACTATCGAAGCATCGACACATGAAACACCGGATGAAATGGCATAGAAACTGGCAAATTAAGTCGATAAGCCACCTTACCAATGCGCTTCTCAATACAGAAAGGGCCAATGAATCTGGGACTGAGCTTACCTTTCCTCCCAAATCTCTCTACACCCTGCATCGACGACACTATTAGAAATATCATATCGCCGACTTCGAACTATAACTCTTGGTTCCTCTAGTTCGAATATTAAATCTGCCTTCTTTGAGCGGTTTGCAGACGATCCTGAATAACACGAACAACATCCAGAGTCTGCTGAACCATCTCTGAACTTATCACCTCCATATCTCGGGACTTAAACCAATTGATAGGAGAACGAAATCTACGGCTATACAAGGCCTCAAATGAAGCCATTTGAATGGAGGACTGATAGCTATTATTGTAAGAAAACTCTGCTAAGGCCAAATGATCATCCTAGTAGCCTCCGAAGTCCAATGCAAAAGCTCTCAACATATCGTCTTGAATCTGGATTACCCGCTTGGACTGACCATCAGTCTGAGGATGGAACACCATGCTAAGTAGCACCTGGTGTTGAACCCCAAAAATTACCCCGAAAAGGATAAATTCCGGAATATCGACAGGATGGACTAACTCCTTTGGAGTTTTTGGAGTCGCCACCCAATTTAAGGAAAACAGGGAACCAAATTAGCAAATGCGTGCAAAAACTCCGTTTTAGGAAAAAGACAGTCTTTTCAGAGATTCTAAGTAAGAGGTTTTATGAATTTCGGAAGAAGATTTTTAAGGCACTTCCAAAATTCCGTAAAATAAGGTTAATCCGACAGGTTTCCAAAATATTTGCAAAATATGTTTTTCTAGAAAATTTATCTAAAATAATTAATTGAAATAAAACTTGTTTATGAAAAATATTTTAATTTGCACGCATTTTGCTAATTTGCCCCAGCTTGCAATAAATTAAATAGCGACTTCAAAAATAAAAGGATAATGCACATAAAGTAAAATAATATACAAACAATCAACTCTTATTGATAAATAAATATTCTACACATTTATTTGCATAAATAACTCTAAGGAAAGAAAGGCAAAGTTTAAAGATAAAACCCGAGAAATGATCAACTCGCGGGAGCCTTGGATTTTCTAAAATTCCTAAGTCTTATTTCTGAATGCTCGGGTCCGAATTCAATCCCCAAATGCCTTTAATGCAATGGGTTATTCCCGTTCGTGAGTTAACCAAACTCGTCCATAAATTATTCGTGTCAATATGTACCTCGCAAAACAAACAAGTAAAATAGGATTAGTACGATAATAAGGTATAATAATTAATGAAATAAAATAACCATAATAAAGTAATAATAATGATAATAATAATAATAATAATAATAATAATAATAATAATAATAATAAAATACATAATAATAATAATAATAATAATAGTAATAATAATAATAATAATAATAGTAAAGGCCTTTTGTTTTTGCAAAATTTTAGGCTCAGATTTGTACGGCGCGTCATGTAGAGGCTCGGGATTTGGTGCGGTTGCAAACACGGAGCCCGGGCCATGTTGCCTTGCCAAAGCACCAAACCCACTACTCTATTCGACTTGCTTTGCATTAATTTCATACTTTCATCATCGCCTTTTTGCTTTAGGGACATGGGACGGGACGGTTCAAGTGTAGTATCATGTTCAAAATCCGTCAATTTATTGTCCGTCAATTCCTTGTGTAGGCCTCAATACATGCAAATGTATTTTTTCATCGGCCGTAGTATCAATTCAATATCAGTCCATAAGCCCCAAATCAATTATTTGATTATTTTCATTGGCCACTAAAGTACAATACTAACACATATAATATCTGTTCAATATCAGTAACAAGGATATGCCAACGAACTGTAATCTCGTCTAAACACCAGGAACAAGTGTCCAAACCATTCCAGAAAATAATTAACAGTTCAACAGAGACAAAATTGCATAAAACAATTTTTCACGGTCAAACTTCAAAACCCAGTAAATGGAATCATAGCATCATCGGCCAAAGGTCGACGCCGGCAAAATCAGTCAGGTTAATTCTAAAATAATAGTAACATGATAACCAATCCAAGAACCAACAAGATAAACACTCCAAACGGTTCAAATGGGTAAGAGTAAACCCAATGAAAGTAACCCAACTGAATAACGGAAACAGAGCAGCCCCCGGTGGAATTTTCGGCAAACAACAGCGAGTTTAACAAACAATGGCAAACGGAGGAGCGACAGCCGGCGAACGGTGTCACTACGACTCCATATTCCCTTTTCCCACTTCAAATACAAAAATCAGATCAAAGAATAAAACGAGGTCGATCGGAAAATGGTTTTTCCGGTGAACATATACGCCGGCGACCCCACTGTTTTTGTTCGTCATTCAAGAAAAGAAACACGGAAAAGCTTTTTGATTGAAACCCCTTTTGTCTCGCTAACAGCTCGTAAAAAACAGAGAAAAAGTGATCGCCGGAAATGGGTTTTCCCGATGGTGCCCCTGTTTTCGTTCTTCTATTTCAGATCTATGCGTTGATATGTAGAGGAAAAGGGTTTGGGGAGCTGTGCGTGGGGGGTTTTTGTGTGCTTGTCAAATTGAGAGAGGAGGTCTCATCTCTCTGTAAAAATGGTGTAAATGATCTATAAATAATGAGGGTTGAGGATGAGTTGGTCTTGTGAGGGAGAAGATGAGGGGCTCCGGGAGATGCCGCGGCTGGTGTGTAAAATATATGGGTGTAAGGTTTTTTGTGCAGTAGGAAAATGAATATAATGAGGGAGATAGTGAATGGGCTTCAAATGAAAACTGAAATGGATGCATTGTATGTAATATATATTTTGCGGAGACGGGTTACTTTTAGGCTTAGAACGAAATTAGTCTCCTTTTAATATAATTAAGTAAATAAGATAATTGCACACGTAGGTTAAATTTTAAGGTTAAGAACGTAATTATCCTTCAATTAAATTAAATAAATAATTATATAGTACGCTACAAATGAAGGGATGACTTGCGATTTTGGCCATTTCCTTTAAAATTAGCTATTTATTTGCAATCTTCAAAATTGAACTTAATTTTAAAATTATTATACTTTTAATTAAAACCCGGGACAAAATTGGGTGTCAACACCTGGGTCCCCAACTCCATATGAAAAGATTGCCAGAACTGGGAAGTAAACTGGGAACCACGATTGGATATGATAGACATTGGAGTGCCATGCATCCTAACCACCCGATCAATGAAAATCAGAGCCAATCTTTGAGCTGAATCAGTAGTCTTCACAGAGATGAAATGAGTTGATTTAGTAAGTCTGTCAACAGTAACCCAGACTAAATCATGGTGTCGCAGGGTGTTTGGAAGACCTACCACAAAATCCATAGTGATCTGCACCCACTTCCATTCGGGAATGGGCAATGCTTGAGCTAACCCTGCCGCTCTCCGGTGCTCGAACTTAACTTGCTGTCAGTTCAAGCACGAGACATATAATCAACATATCCCTCTTCATCCCCTTCCACCAATATAGCTCTCGGTGATCCTGGTACATCTTAGTAATACCAGGATGAATAGAATATTACGAGCCGTGAGCCTCACAGAGCACTAATCACCTCAAATCTCCAACATCAGGGACACAAAGTCGACCATTAAATCGAAGTTTACCATCAGAATCAAGCTCGAAGGAAGGAACTCCTCCACTTAGGACACGACCACGCAACTCCTGCAGATAAGGATCCTCGAACTGTCTTTCCTAAATCTGACTGACTAAGGAAGAATGAGCTGCAATACATGCCAGGACTGCTGGAGTTTGGGCGAAGAAATCTCACACTGGAGTCGCCAAGGGACTGAACTCTCAGGCCAAAGGTCTCATGTCAGCATAAAGAAAAGCCATGCTGCCCATAGACTTCCTGCTCAAAGCATCTATTACCACATTCACCTTTCCTGGATGATAGTGGACAATGAGATCATAATCTTTTATCAATTCAAGCCACCTCCGCTGTCGACCATTAAGATCCTTCTGTAATAGAAGATACTGCAAGCTCTTATGATCAGTATACACCTCACAAGGCTCGCCATAAAGATAATGCCTCCAAATCTTCAGAGCGAAGACCACAGCTCCCAACTCTAGATCATGAGTTGGATATTTCTTCTCGTTAGGCTTCAGTTGTCTGGTAGCATAAGAAATCACCCTCCCATGCTGCATAAGAACACAACCAAGGCCCATACGAGATGCATAGACTAAAAATTCACAAGTGCCGGAAGGAAGGGATAGCACTGGAGCTGAAGTCAATAAGGCCTTGAGCTTCCAGAAGCTCACCTCACACTCGGCGGACCATCGGAACTGAACCGCCTTCTGTGTCAGGTGAGTCAAGGAAGTTACAATTGTGGAAAAAATTCTCCAGGAACCTCCGATAATAACCTGCCAGACCAAGAAAGCTGCGAATCTCCGTCGGCGAGGTAGGACGAGGCCAATTTTGTACCGCCTCAATCTTCTTTAGATCAACCTTGATACCCTCACTGGACACCACGTGACCCAAGAATGCCACAAAATCAAGCCAGAACTCGCATTTCGAGAACTTGGCATACAACTTACGATCATGAAGGGTCTAAAGGACCACCCTCAAAGGATAATCATGCTCCTCGCGGTTATGAGAATAGATAAAAATGTCATGAATGAAGATAATGAAAAAAGAATCGAGGAACGACTTAAACACCCGGTTCGTGAGATCCATAAAGACTGTAGGGGCATTAGGACATAACTAGGAACTCATAATGGTCGTAACGAGCCCTGAAAGTGGTTTTTGGGATATCTGACTCCCGAATCTTCAGCTGATGATAACCAGATTGCAAATTAATCTTGGAAAGGAATTTGGCACTATGCAACTGATCAAACAAATCATCTATACGAGGCAGGGGGTACTTGTTCTTGATGATGACCTAATTTAGCTGACGATAATCAATACACATTCACATAGTCCCATCTTTCTTCTTTACGAAGAGAACAGGAGCACCACACAGAGAAATACTTGGCCTAATGAATCCTTTATCAAGCAAAGTCTGCAATTGCTCCTTCAGCTCCTTCAACTTTGTTGGAGCCATGCGACAAGGAGGGATGGAAATAGGTTGAGTTCCTGGCACTATATCAATGCCAAACTCAATCTCCCGATTAGGAGGAAGTCTGGGAGATCATCTGGAAACACATCAGAGAATTGCCTTACAACAGGAACGCAATCGAGGGATAGAATCTCCATACTGGTATCTCAAACCATGGAAATATATGCTGAATACCCTTTATCCATCGTCCGCTTTGCCTTCAAGAAAGAAATAATACGCCATGTAGGTGGCAATTGTGAACGCTGCCACAATACCGGCACTGAACCAGGAAGAGATAATCGAATAAACATGGCATGAAAATCCAAAGTGGCGTAACATGACGCCAACCAATCCATGCCGATAATGACATCATAGTCGACCATATCCAAAATAGAAGATCTACTAAGGTCTCACGACCCCCAAAAGATACAGTACATGCAGGATAAACTCGATCCACAACAATAGAGTTTCTGATGGGAGTAGAAACATAGAACGGATCAGGGAGACACATATAATCCACATAAAATCCCACAACAAAATATAGAGAAGCATAGGAATAGGTAGATCCTGGATCTACCATAGAATATGTATCTCTACCACAAACAGATAAAGTACATGTAACAACAGATGGAGATGCCTCAGCATCCGGCCTGGCTGGTAATGCATATAGCTGTCTCTGCAGCTGAGCTGAGCTGCCACTCTGAGAACCACCTCTAGAGGTCCCACCAGAACCACGCCCACGACCTCTACCAGGTGATGGTGCACCACGAGCTGGCTGAGACCCTGAAGGGGCACCTTGAGGCTGCTGCAACATAGGCATTGAAGGGCAAGAGAAAGGACGGCTACTACTCTGCTGAAAAAGTTAAGGGCAATCCTTTTTATGATGCCCTAAATCATGATAGATAAAACACCCAGAAAAAGACCTGTGCTGCTCAAACTGGAACTGATCACGAGGACAAGAGTGGGATGGAAACCGAACCTGAGAAGGAACAGGCGTGCCCTGAAAAGCAACTGAGGGCTAGACTGACCTCACAGGAGGCCTACTCTGC
Source organism: Petunia x hybrida (assembly GCA_037355625.1). Lineage (NCBI taxonomy): Eukaryota > Viridiplantae > Streptophyta > Magnoliopsida > Solanales > Solanaceae > Petunia > Petunia x hybrida. The sequence goes on along the minus strand of JBBBVM010000690.1, from coordinate 1,946,051 downwards.
TGCTGATAACTCCTACCTCCAGATGAGGCACTAGCATGCGCTGGACGACAAGATCTCTTACTCTCTCGCTCTAACTCCTCAATCTCCAATTTGTGATACGCCTCATACCTCCTAGCAATATCAACAACGACATCAAATGGAGTCCTGACCTCAATCTCACGAGCCATCTGAGACCGCAAATAGGGAGAAATCCCATAAAACGTCTGACCCTCTCGGAGGGCTCCTATACGAGATTTGGAGAAAATGTAGACATCTTAGAAAACAAAAGCTCATACTCCAAGACTGACAGGTTACCCTATGCAATCTTCTTAAACTACCTCCGCTTCTCATCCTGCTGACTGCGAGGGAGCAACTTCTCCATGAATTGGTGGGAGAACTCACTCCAGGTCAGCTTAGGAAAGCTTTGCCTAGCTGATCGGAGTGCAGTCCACCAAGCTAAATCTAGACCATTAAAATTAAGGTAGTATACTCAACTCCATACTGCTCAAGATACCCAAGGGCTTCAAGAATACGGTGGCATCGATCAAGAAACTCACATGGATTAAACTTATTTGAAATATGACTGGAGAATCTCCGAGGATTAAGTCTGATAAAGTTATGCAGCCTTGTCGGATCATCAACCTGACCTGCTACTTGGGCTGGCTGACCATCCAGAACAGTCGGAGGCACAACACCCGCCGCCTCTATAATATAACTACTTGGAGCTACATCTGGAGCTGGAATAGGGGCTCTCTGAGCCTGAGCACCAATATCTATCGCAGCCTGAGGAGCTACCTAAGGAATAGGAGCATCTACAGCTGCCTGAGGAATGGGAGCATCTACAATAGCCTGAGGAGCTGCTTGAGAAATGGGAGGTCCTTGGGGCATCTATGCCTCTAATAATCTCATAAAAGCATTATGAAGTGTACGGGGAACGAATAAACCCTGCTCCTCCTGCACACCAGGAGCTGGCACTACTGGAACCTCTGCAACAGGATTTTTATGATCCATTATCGTCGGGGCCTGGGCAGCTCTACCTCTGCCTTGACCACAACCTCTACCGCAGCCAACATCTCTACCTCGTGGAGCAGAAGGCATAGTTGCTGCCGCTGGCTCCTCTACCTCTTGTTGAGCAGTCGTGCGCGTTCTCACCATTTACTGCGAAAAAATTTACAATATTGAACTTCAGATAAGAAGACTCACGCATGAAGGGGAAAGAAAGAAAGAAAAGTACCTAAATACCACCATAGCCTCTCGTAGATAGGCACTGACGTCTCCGTCCGATCAATGAGACTTTATTAGACATTGTCATGATCTGGAAAGACTCTAAACTGGGCTCTAATACTAGCTGACAGGACCCAGATTTTCGGCTAGGCCGTGCGGGCTACCGACAACCTCTCATAGACTCGTCGTGCGAACCCTATAGACTAAACTTACGCAAACGATGAGAACTGCACTAAGTAATAATATGAAATTAACTTCAACAAGATAAGAAAAGAGGACTAGACACATACATTATGTATATATACACAGAAAATACATATATACTGGCTGCCAGAAGGATTGTAGCTAACTACCCGAACACATAGGCCTAGAGCCATCCAGATCAGACATCTATGAAGACTAAAAATATATACATTACCCGAAGGGAACAAAAATAAGTCATCAGAATAACATCTATAGATGGTGGCCTCAATGAATAAGATGGCTCACCACAGATGGCTGAAATCGCTCGCTCCTTACTCTTAATGCTGGTTGGGTCCTGGAGCGGAATCTGCCGAAACAAAAATACAAACAAGAAATAGGTAGGGAGTGAGTCATAAGGAATCAGTAGGCGAGAAATAACTAGTTAACTCAAAAAATAGTTAAGTTAGCCAGGGAAATGGTAAGGATTGGTATATAACAAATAATAATGTACAGATAGGCAAGTAGCAGTCATATACAACATTCATAAGGATATTAAAAAAATGCAATCATAATGTAAGGGGGTCACATGTGCCCAATGAATGGAGCGGAATCTTCCTACTCCTAGGGTGGAATCCTCCTACCCTCAGATGACATATTAGGCCAGAAATCAAGCAACATATCTAGAAAATACATAACAAGGTTATCCAAAAGATCAAAGGCCGTCAAAGAAGTGGATAAAATTACCTACCTCGAGTCCATGGTTAGGATAGCTACTGAATAACTTCCTTTCTTGCCCGATGTCCCTCAGAATAACTCCTTTATGAGCCAAAGAAGTATGTTCGCACTTATAAGCACCCGAAGAAAGAGTACTTAGCCCTTAGACAATGGAGAAAAAAAAATTACCAAAACACCCCTGGTCGGGGTTAGCTGAAAACCCATAAAATATACATTTTCAGACTCCCCATAATCTCACGAGTCCAATGGTATTATCAGTTTTCATATCTGAATTCAATTTCATTAATTTCATAACTTCTAGAGTCCTAACCTAATTTTTCCAATCCACTTTCAAGAGATTCTAGCGCAGGAATCATGAATTAGCGCAATTGAATGTTATAGGATTGTTACTTGATGATGTTTGATGGATTTGGCTCTGAATTTTCAGCTTAAACAGACCTAGAAAGTTCTGTTTTTGAAGGTTAAGGAAATGGGATTAAATGAAACCTTTTATAGCTGCATTCGCACCAGCAACTGCTGTGCTGGTTTTTGGGTCAAAACGGGACCCTACAAAGCTTGGAATGACCTCAAATTCTGTACACAAGTCATAAAAGACTTGTGTGACATGCTTGCAAAGACAGAACTCGAATCAAATCTCCAGAAATCAAAGATACGGCTTCCACAAAAAGAGGTCGATTTCTTAACTTTCGGAATTTTAGTGAAATTGACCGAACGACCTCTGAATTCACTTCCAAAACTTCCTACAGGTCATAAATGACCATGTGAACCTAATGGAACTTCGGATTTTGAATCGAATCTTATTTTCTCAAATCGAGCTCGAAAATTTCTTTTAAGCATTACAAACAACTGAAATGGAAACTTTCTCAAAAATCCTACTAACCGAGGTCCGAATCAGCTCAAATTCTATAGACAAGTCCTCATGGGCCTTACAAAGCTTTTATGAATGCCATTATGCTAATTGTAGTTCTAACTCTCTAAATGATTGTATAAGGTCGTTTCACGAACAAAAAGACCTTTCTGAGTAAAGAAAGCTCTTTTTTTTTTTTAATTAATGTATTTACTAAAGATATTATCAATAGAAATGAGTGGTATTTTGTTGGTGTTTTAATTTTTTTGTTCCTATTTTTAAGGTTGTTATAAGTTCTTAGTTTTAGGCAAAGTATGCATAGTTGACGATCTTCCAATTTATCTGTGTTTAATCTGTCTATATTATTTAATATACTTAGATATGTTGATAACAGACTCTTGATGAGCTAGAAATTGATATTTATTTGACAAAGTATGTGCAGTTGACAGTCGATCGTAAGTTGGTTAACAATAAACTTTAATTGGCTTTATTGATACACAGTAGTTGCAATTTTTTGGGACAACTAGAAATAAAATAGTGTATAAAGTACTATACATGGTCTACACTAAATAAATATTGAATTTATACTAAATTGAATATTTGTGGTTTAAGTTAGCGATTCGATCATATACCAAAATTGCATAGACTAAAGACAGAGACATTATGTCAAACAATGATAACTACGTGCCGCATATTAATAGACAACAAACTTAATGAGTAAGCTAAGTATATTGAGTGGTAGATAATAGGTCAGTGTGAAACGTGTCAGGTTGATTAAAGGGTGAACTTGTCAAGTTGGGCATGTCCCGTCGGATTCAATAGAGGAAAGGGGAAAGTCTCACTTGGAACAGGGTTTAACCATGACTGTTGGACCCCCCACCCATATCCTTTCACCTTCTTTAACTATAAACATGACCATGTTTTACTCTTTTTTTCACAAAATTCCAACTAAAAAATCTCAACTTTTCTTAAGCTTTTTTCTGCACAACAATGGCGTAGCCACCCACCCAAGATGCACTCCTCATCCGTTAAGCACTTGACCTTCTCATTTGTACAATGAATGAGGATATGCAGCTGCATGAAAGGAATATTAGGCCCATTGCACGTATGCTTCGTGCAATGTGCTGCTACATTGGTATCAACCCTGACAACCTCATCACCCCCTGATTCCCCTTAAATTCAAAAATATTTTTTTTAAGTATTTCTAATGTTTTAAGTTAGTTTAAGTACTTATACATTTTGTTTTTTTTATTTTTTGTTATTTAGGGTAATGAGCTTTCTGATTAAAGAAAGCTCTTTATTATGTAATTATGAAAAAAATATGAATGAAAATTGGGGGAATTTTGCTACCGGCATACTAATTTTTGTGTTGCTATTATTTTAAATTTTTGTTTCAACTGGCTGCTATTTCTGCTTTGTTTCCATCGAAGAAGCTGACTGGATCTGTTCGAAGTGAATAATAGACCTATTGAAGTTTATAAGCAACTAAAGATGGAGACCAAGACAAATTTATGATGTTACCTGATAATAAACCATTAAAGTGTTTAAATAACTAAACAACAAAATATAAGAGACTCGAGATTTCTGACGTAGATCTGATGAACTTGATAATAAACGAATTGAAGTTTATAAACAACTTAACATAAAGGCATGAAAAAAGTGTAGTTAATTTAAGACGTATGTACTGAGTTCTCCACGTATAAACTGATAATAAACCACATCAAGTATACAAATAACCAAAATAAAGACAAGGACTGTTGTACAGAAATTATAAAATCTTGTATAATCTTTTATGTGGAATTCTAAAGTATGATACACTTGCCAAAATCACCGTAGATACTAAATCAATGTAGATTTCTAAAGTAGTTGATAATAAAATATTTAGGATTGAAAATTATCACTGCTAAACTTGATTTAATGACTGAGACAACACTTTTTTTAATGAAATAATTATAACATCACACAATTATAATATTGGGTATGTTGTTGTTGTAATGTGGTGAATTATAAAAATAAAATATAAATGACTCCACGTCAATTCATCCATATTGTAAATGGCAGATAATCCACCTTTTTAAGCTTTATCATCGATTGAAATGAATAAGAATTAAATTGAAGTATTAATGCGTATACGTTCGTTTAAAAAGCCTTAAACATATAAATAATTCATTACAAAAGGTGGGTGCTATTTTTAATCCATATATATAAATAAAAAAATTAGTTACTTTTCATGCTACAATTTTCTTCAATATTTTTGGAAATGAGGTATTGTTATACGACGACCTTATCATTTGTATATATTAACTAACGAACGTAACCCAATATTATTTATCATCATTATAGTGTTAGGCTGTATTAATCTATATAACTCAATCAAAGCATTGCTCGCTTCTCACATTACGATCTTGTTCCATGCTTAGATAAAGAGGTCTTGCTTTCTCAGAACCTTAAGACTAGTATACCCTGTATCATATAAGTCATTTAATGTCACTCCTTATCAATGTTATTCACTGTTATTAAGATACATTATGCAACAACTTTGTCACGTGCGTGATTTCCTAGTGCGTAGACCATGAAATTACCCCTTAATAGTGTTTATACAAGTATTTTGTATTAATTTAATGAAAACTATACATGTATATTATCTACCCGATCAATGTTGACAATAAAAAATAGTATAAATTTCCATCGTTGATAAATACTCATCAAGCCAAAATCATCAACATATACCCTAGAGCCTAAATCCGAAACTTCAAGCGCGTGGACCCTAAATCCTAAACCTCAAATCCCAAACTCTAAATGCTAAATGCGCGTGTGATAATGTCCTTAACGGTAAAATTATCACATCCCCATGTTTAATAGGAGTACAATAGACCAAATTGAAGTTGATTAGCATCTTTCAATTACTTTAGTCTATAATGCCTAAATGGGGATAGTCGGTCTAGTTAATTTGTTAATGCAATAGTAATTTAATTATTTTATTTATTTGATTACTGGTGGTTAAATTTAACTAATCGGCTCTACGTGGTAGACAATCAATATTACAGCAGAATCGAAAAATATGGAGATGAAAAATTTTAATAGACATGTAGTGGTGGAGATTAAAAAACAGAACTGAAACTAATATTACCAATATATATTAGAAAGATCTAATACAAAATACAACTGAAACAACATTACGTGATCAATTGTAAACTACTATTAACCATAGGAACAATAATTAAAATGTCTAGACCATTAAAACATAAACAACAACAAACTAAAAACTAATTTAGTGTATTTGGTGAATATGGTGGAGTTTCTTTAACCATATCCTCTTTCTCTTCGTCATTTGGAAAATCAGCCATGACATTTGGTGAACCTGCTGGACTTGCGTCTTCCTCTATGATATTTTCCTCGGGTGCTGGTGGTGCAGCAATTGCATCGAGTCTTGCATTGATCATTTTGATCGCTTTGTCCCTCTTATGCACCTCTGCCCACATTATGTTTTCAAGTTTCTTCATCATTGAAAACAATTCTGCAATACTTTGCAGAATGGCTAACTCTATGTAGATATCACACTTGTTGGATGGTCCGCCCTTGTTTGAATTTTTGATAGTTTGATGGTAGTTTGATTGCACGAAAATTTGTGTTTAAAATGGAATGGGAAAAACACAAATTGTTAGGGGGTTTATATAGTAAGTATTTTGAAGATTTGCAAAAGGTTAGTGAAGAGTTTCAAAGGTTAGCGAAAAGACACAAATTAAATGCAAGGGTCACTTTTTAATTAATAATTTGGCACCTTTAATCAAGTCAGTTAGTTTTAAAAAAAATTAAAACTGCCCGGACATGACAATTCTTACTTTGGGCAGTGTACTAATTACTCTGCCACACTTTACATTGTCTATTGTCTACCGCACAATCTACTTAACTTATTGGGTAAGTTACACGTCTATAATATACGTCACTTATATTATAGTTGTTTGAAATATTTATTTTGTCTTTAGTCTATGCTCGAATAACGTCCAACTTATACTAACCAAATATTTTCGATATTTCAAGCATAAATCAAACAACTATATAATATTGACCATGTAAAGTAGTTTATTGTTTTATGCCTACCTATCCAAAAATATAAAATTGCAACTACCCAATATTTAGCTCTATGTCAATTATAGACTTATTACAATAAATAATCAAATGCTACGGTTTACAAGAATTTATAAATTATTTAGCGATCAATGATAGGTCCTGTGCAATCTTACATTTTAAACAGTAGCAAAATGTATTGAATGACACTAGTTGATAAACGAAGCATGTGATACATTACCAAAGTGGATTTTCAACAGTTTAACACTCGAACGACATTAAAAAACACAATATTGTCAACTGTTTAACACTTAAACAAGATTTAAAAAAACAACAATCTATAAAAGATTGACAAATCAATCTTTGTTTGCATCTTTGTTAATACACTCTTTACCTTGACTCTCCAAGACAAAAGGCATAATTTCTTTGGGATCTTGACCAACTTCTCCAACCCCTCTATTCAAGTTCGATTTCGGTTTAACATGGGATGCATCCTCTGCTTCATAAAACTGTTCGTCAGCATCCTCACCATTTTTCATCAGCAGTTCATTATCATTCAAAGTGGCTTCCTCTGCAACCTTAGCATTGGTGGCATTAATTGCATTGCCATTGGCATCAACTTCATTGCCATTGGCCCTAATTGCATTGGCATTAGCATTGGTGGGATCAACTGCATTGGCATTAGCATTGGTGGCATCAACTGCATTAGCGTTGGCATCAACTGCACTGGCATTGGCATAAATGAATTGGCATTGGTGGCACTGACACTAGCATCCACTGCAACATCAACTGTAGCATCCACTTCATCAAATCTACGATTCTTTCTTAGAACTGAAGTGCTCTTTATAGTAGTACCACAATCCATTATCTTCCTCTTCCTGTGCCTCATCAACCACGCAGAATGACAGTGCAAACATTTGCATATTGTCTTCTTTTGTTGTTCTGCTAGCATCTTAGCAACATCAACAAGTTTGTCCTCCATTGCTGTCAGCCTATCGAGCACAACCCCTAAAGAATGACCACCACTAGAAGGACATGCACCTTCACCAAAAATTCCTATACGAGCTTCACCAATATCTTCATCACCTCTTGCATCTTCTTTTCCATCTACGTCCAAATCACCTGTTGACACCCAATTTTGTCCCGAATTTTTTTCAAAATTATTAAATTCTGGTAATATTTTCATAATTGAGGTTTAATTTGGAAAATTAAATAAATAATGATAATAAAACAGGATCAATTGCAGTTTCAAAGAAAAGTGCTAAAATTGCAAAATCCCACCAAATTTAACCCACTCGTGCACCCCATTCATTTTTTTTATTAATTATAAAATTGTGTCAAATCCGCTCCCCTTCTTAAAATCTAGCCTATTTGTGCAAACCCTCACCCATATATATACCCTTAAACCCTAGCCCCATTACACACTATTCACCATCTTCCCCACTCAAAAAACCCCTCACCATTATTCATTCAACTTCACTACTTGGCATCAAAATCAGATCTTGACTAAAGAAGCACATACACAGCACCCATTACATTACCCAGCCGCGGCACCCTCAAAACATCACTATCTCCCTCATTCTCCCTCACTAATCATCTCCCTCACATCACCCCACATACCATTTTTTACATAGAACCACACCATCACACACACACACCACAACATAAATAAAGGGACGGGGATAAGGTGAACGGTGTGGGGTACTGAATCAAATCAAAAGGGGAGGAGTTAAAGAGAGATCAAGGCAGTGGTATAAACACCGCCATAGCGTAGATTGAAACTCCCTCTATTTGGTATTTGTGATCAGAAATTGGGTGTATAAAGGTCGGGGTGGTAGCGACGCCGCTACCCAGCTGGTGTTGCTCCTCCGCCTTAGATCACTGCTGTCGTTTGTTTTGATAGGTTTTTCTTATCAAAGATTTGTTCTTTGGTCTATTGGTTCTGTGTTGCGGATTTTGTTTGGTTGATTCGAATGGGTTTGGTCTGGTCGATACTCTGTTGACCTCCCTGTGTTGTTGCCTCTGCCTCACCGGAAATTACACTGGTGGTTATTGCTCTCGCTTGAGTTTTGTCAATGGTAGATCGATGATGGTTCCAAGATCTACACTGTTATTGCTTGGCTCTGTTTCGATGATTCTGATCCTTTATTGTCCATTTGTTGAAATTGTTGACTGGTTTGCTTGACTCGGTGGCGTGGCATAATTTGGGGTCTTTTTAACATTGTGGTGATGGCCTTCTGTCTAGTTGATCTGGGTTTCAACTTATATGATATCAATGATATTACAGTTGACTCGTTTATTTTTTCTAACCGGGTGTTGACCAGTTCGATTGATCCTAGTTCTGATATCTATAGATCTTGCCCTTTGGCCTATGAAAAATATTTACTTTGAAGCTTACGGACTGATTCGAACGGATACTACACCGTTTTGGCCGATGAAAATATATACACGTATTGAGGCCTACACAAGGAATTGACGGATAATGAATTGACGGATTTTGAACATGATACTACACTTGAACCATTCCGTTCCCGTGTCTCTAAAGCAAAAGGCGATGATGAATGCACTTTAATGCAAAGCAAGTTGAATAGAGTAGTGAATTTGGTGCTTTGGCATGGCAACACGGCCCGGGCTCCATGTTTGCAACCGTACCAAATCCCGAGCCTCTATTCAACGCGCCATACAAACCTGAGCCTAAATTTTGCAAAAACAACCCCCTTTATTATTATTATTATTATATTATTATTATATTATTATTATTATTATTATTATTATTATTATTATATATTCTATTTTTATTATTATTATTATTATTATTATTATTATTATTATTATTATTATTATTATTATTATTACTACTTTATTACTTTATATTTGTTATTTTATTTTTTATTACACTTTGACTATCGTACTAATTGAATTTTACTTGTTTGTTTTGCGAGGTACATTTTTGCACGAATAATTTATGGACGAGTTTGGCTAACTCACGAATGGGAATAATCCATGGCATGGAAGGCATTTGGGGATTGAATTCGGACCCGAGCATTCAGAAATAAGACTTACGAATTTTAGAAAATTCAAGACTCCTGCGAGTTGATCAATTTCCCGGTTCTATCTTTAACTTTGCATTACTTTCCTTGGATATTTATGCAAATAAATGTGTAAAATATTTTATTTATCAATAATATATAATTGTTTGTTGATTGCTTTACTTTATGTTCATTGCCTTTTATCTTAAAGTCGTTATTTAATTTATTGCAAACCGGGGCCATTTAGCAAAATGCGTGCAAATTAAATATTTTATAAACAAGTTTTATTTCAATTAATTATTTTAGATAAATTTTCTAGAAAAGCATATTTTCCAAATGATTTGGAAACCTGTCGGATTAACCGTATTTTACGGAATTTCGGAAGTGCCTTAAAAACCTTCTTCCGAAATTAATAAAACCTCTTACCTTTAGAATCTCTGAAAGAAAGACCGTCTTTTTATAAAAATGGAGTTTTTGCACGCATTTGTTAATTTGGTTCCCTGTTTTCCTTAAATTGGGTGGCGACTCCAAAAACTCCAAAGGAGTTAGTCCATCCTGTCGATATTCCGGAATTTATCCTTTTCGGGGTAATTTTTAGGGTTCAACAGCGTGGCGACTCCGTTGGGGAGCAATAAAGGTTTTGACCATAAAGGTTTCCAATTATTTGCAACTAGCATGCTTAATTTATTTTTACTTTATTATATCTGTTTGTTTGTGTGCCACCAAAAGCATATCACTACACTCTTATTTGCGCACATATAAACTGGGATTCCGTTCATATTTCCCCCACTCCTGGGAACCTCTTGCATTTTCACTCAAATATCCGCGAGGTGCGCCCATGCGCACCCGCACTTTCTTCTACTAAAGAACCCTTGTGACGAGTTGGTATAACGGCGGCCATCGTAGGAGTAATTCGACTGCGAGACCGCTTGCCACTCACCTGTTAGCCTCAACCGTTAACCCACTCTTAGAAGGAGATTAGGTCATGCATGCATATACACCTTAGTTTGGGGGAAAGTTCGGCAGATTTGGTTGGTTTGTGTTTTAGAGATGGCTTGGTGTAGTGAGATCTAAGAGGCGAAGCCCCTGGTGTCTTTAAAAGGATCAGTGGGGTCCCTCTTGTGAATGGCTTTGCGTGTGTGCAGGCCTATGTTGATTATCCAGCTGCAATTTTGTAAAAATTGAAGTATGTTTGGCGCATACTAGGAGAGCGAAGCCCCTGTGTCTTTGAATGACCAGTGGGGTCCCTCCTTGAAGACCAGTGCGGTCTTGGCTGCCTAGGAAACTGAGAGGCTCGATTAAAGCCGAGGACCAGTGAGGAGCCCTATGAACAAGGTCTGTGAGCCTTGCAAAACCTAGGAAACTGAGAGGCTTGTCCAAAGACGAGGACCAGTGAGGTTTTATTTTGAAAGGCCAATTGGTGCCTTTCGTGATTTGCAGTCTGGTATTGTGGAGGCAGTTGGAAATTTCTCCCTGGATGTTGTATAACAATTGGGAGTCGTGCTTGGAGGAGTGTGGATGTTTGCAAAAGCTATGGAAGATTGTTTCGGGTTTTAGGCATTCGGGTTTAGAATTTTGTGCAGATGCTATGGAGAGCATGAGCTGTGTTAAAATGTTAATTGCCTGTCTTGCTTTATTTGCTCAAAATGCGTTAAATACTAGGTGTTGCTTGCTTGTATGCAATCCTATGAATGACATGCAAATTATCTTAGTTGCCCTTTGTGAGGTTTCTTTTGTTTTGTTTATTTCTCTAGCAAATGTTGGATTTGTGAAGTGGCTGACCATTTACCATGCGGGGGATTCGAGATTTGATTGATGGTAGACGCTCTAGTTCGTGAACGATGCAGCACCAGAAGTTAATGACATTGTTTGAAAGTACTTGGCGATTGAACTTAGTAGCATTATTTTCAATTTTTAATTCGGGTTGAGGCCCTGAATCGCATTGTACTTTAAAGCTTATGTTAATCTGAATCAACTCATTTTGAATTTATGGAAGTTGAAGTAAAATGCATCTCATTCTTATTATATTATTTACGCTTGCATTTGTTTCCATTTTAAAATTAAAATTGATAAACTTGCCAAAGCTTTGCTTGTAATGTATGGCAAAACAACTGAACAATTTAAAGCAATGCACTGAAAGTTATTGTCTGCGCTCTTTGGATATCGCACTATCTGTTAGAACCTCAACTGGGGCAACTTTTATTTGTTGGTGTATGGTGTTGAAGCAGTGGTGCAGAACTACGCACGGTCTGATTCCCAAGGAGGGATACGTAGGCTCCCCCATCGGGCTCGACCCTTTAGCATTTAAGTTTTCATTTTCCCCCAAGAAGGATAACTGGGGCAATTTTTGCAAAGCGAGTTGGAGATGCGAAAGATAATAACTGGGGCAGAATTTTGCAAGAAGCGGTGTTGGTTATTAAGGATGAGTTGACAATAATTCTGTAATTGGTTAAGCAAATGGTGCAAAGTCTAAGCCAAAGGACGTTCAGTTTGTTTTAAAATACATTACAAGTTTAAGTCAAGACAAAATTTTCAAAATGCATCTTTGACTTCATTTGCATCCACATTAAAATATTTTATCTTGCCTCTATTTTTCAAAGTCTATGCTATTTGAGTTCATGAGTCAAGTTTCTGAAAGCAATTTGCAAATCCAAGTCCAATGAAGACGAGGAAGCAGCAGAAGCAGCAAGATCAGGATGAAGTCTGCACAAATCAAACTCTTCCTCCTCCCTCCCCAAAGTTAACAAATTTTTCTTTGAGAGCAGGAACATGAAAGCTTACAATGACTCACTATGGATGAACAATTATTTGAACACACATCCAAAGTTGCCTGGCAAAGTTGACCATCGGCTACGAGGATTCCCTTTGTTGGACTATCTCGCCTATTGATTCGCCAAATGGCTCTTGCATTGCTCTACATTCCCGCACTGCTTTTCTTTGCACTTACTTTGAATCATGCCTTCGCACTTGCTTTAAAATTGATGCCTTACTTTACATTTTTCAGGTTGACCACCAGGCGGGGCTTCTCTCTTGATTGGACTTTCACGCGTGTTGATTCGCTAAATCGCTTTAGCGTTGCTTTACATTTCACGCTAAATTGCTTTGCACTTGCTTTCAATTATGCCTTTGCACTTGCTTTATATTATGAACCGCTTTACTTTTAGCTTAGCAGGTTAACAGGTCAGCCCCGAGACCCTCCTTGCTTCGTGCCGGACCGGTTCGCCAGCTGATTTGTAGACAATCAATTCTAAGACCCTCCTTGCTGCGTGCCCGACCGGCTTGCCAATTGATTTGTCAAGATGTTCAAATTGCCTTGCACTTGCTTTCAATTATGCCTTTGCACTTGCTTTATATTATGAACCGCTTTACTTTTAGCTTAGCAGGTTAACAGGTCAGCCCCGAGACCCTCCTTGCTTCGTGCCGGACCGGTTCGCCAGCTGATTTGTAGACAATCAATTCCAAGACCCTCCTTGCTGCGTGCCCGGCCGGCTTGCCAGTTGATTTGTCAAGATGTTTAAATTGCCTTGCACTTGCTTTCAATTATGACTTTGCACTTGCTTTATATTATGAACCGCTTTACTTTTAGCTTAGCAGGTTAACAGGTCAGTCCCGAGACCCTCCTTGCTTCGTGCCGGACCGGTTCGCCAGCTGATTTGTAGACAATCAATTCCAAGACCCTCCTTGCTTCATGCTCGACCGGCTTGCCAGTTGATTTGTCAAGATTGTTGAAAATGCTTTGCATTATGCCTTCGCACTTGCTTTATTGCTTCGCCAGTGGATGGGAAGACAATTTATCAAAGATATTGCAGCTTGCACTTACAAATTACGTCATGCCTACCATAAGCAATTGGAGGCCTTATTTTGAAGCCTATCATAAGCAATTGAAGGCTCTTTTATTATTGATCCTACCGTAAGCAATCGGGGGGGTCTTATTATCAAGTCTATCGAGACTTCATTAGCATTGAAGCCTACCATAAGCAATTGGAGGCCTTATTTTGAAGCCTATCATAAGCAATTGAAGGCTCTTTTATTATTGATCCTACCGTAAGCAATCGGGGGGGGGGGGGGGGTCTTATTATCAAGTCTATCGTGAACAAGCGAAGACTTCATTAGCATTGAAGCCTACCATAAGCAATTGGAGGCCTTATTTTGAAGCCTATCATAAGCAATTGAAGGCTCTTTTATTATTGATCCTGCCGTAAGCAATCGGGGGGTCTTATTATCAAGTCTATCGTGAGCAAGCGAAGACTTCATTAGCATTGAAGCCTACCATAAGCAATTGGAGGCCTTATTTTGAAGCCTATCATAAGCAATTGAAGGCTCTTTTGTTATTGATCCTGCCATAAGCAATCGGAGGTTTTATTATCAAGTCTATCGTGAGCAAGCAAAGACTTCATTAGCATTCAAGTATACCATAAGCAATTGGAGACATTATTATGAAGCCTATCATAGACAATCAAATGACGTTATTGTTATGGAGCCCACTGTAGGCTCAATCATGATTTACGGCCGAAAGGCGGCATTTCTATCTCTTATAATTCTTGTAAATTTTAAACATATCCGTTTCATTTCTATTTCTCTTTAAGAGGGCACTTACTAAATTTCATTGTTGTGATTTGCAGATATCGCTAAATTTGGAGAAGTACCTGCTTTAATGAGCTTTGTGTCTTTGCTTTACTTTAATCTTGTTTGTTTAGTTCGTCTTGTAGATAAGCATCTCGGGTTCTTCCATCCACAAATAGGATATCTCGGGTTCTTCCACCCACAAATAGGATATCTCGGTTTCTTCCACCCACAAATAGGATATTCGGGTCATTCCACCCACAAATAGGATATTCGGGTCATTCCACCCTCAAATAGGATATCTCGGGTCCTTCCACCCACAAATAGGATATGCAGGTTTCTTTCAAGTTGCATTGAGACACTGGATGCTTCAAGACCAGACGTTTCATTTGTTTTGTCAAGGGATTGAAACACAATACAAGATTGCGTTGTGAACTGCCTCTTCATCAATTAAAGCATTATGCGTATCATGGTTTGTTGCCGAACAGGCGGCATTTTCTATTTTTATGATTCTTCTTTCAAAATAAACGTTATGTTGAAGCCTGCATAGATAGTTTAAGACAAGTCGGCTGAAACACCACTTTCGGAGTGTTTTCGCGATGTCGGTTGTCTTGCAATATTGGCTTTTATGTTTAAAGTAGATTGATAATCTAAGACAAGTCGGCTGAAACACCACTTTCGGAGTGTTTTCGCGATGTCGGTTGTCTTGCAATATTGGCATTTTATGTTTAAAGTAGATTGATAATCTAAGACAAAGGCTGGAGCACCACTTTCGGAGTGTTCCACAATGTCGGTTGTCTTGCAATATTGGCATATTGTATTTGAAGTACATGATTCAACTTGAGATATTATGTCTCGTTAGTCAACTTATCTTATAAAAGCCTTGCATTTTACAATTCGTTCCGGCTTTACTTATTGTCCTGCTTTACTGTTTCAGAATAAGGATCAGCTTAGAGGTTCTCCGGGCGGAGTACTTTGTCAGTTGATCGAAGAAAGAACTTATCAATGATACCGCAACCTGCATTTACAATTTTTGTTATCACTTTATTTATTTCTTATTCCAATTATTACAGTTTATTAGCAGTTGCACGCTTACCGCTTGTTGAGATTATTGTAGGATTTTTAGCAGCACCGCAGCAGCGTTTGGAGCATAACGTGGAGCTTTTCTTAGCGACGAACCGGGGCAATCGTTGATATGAGCTAGACTCGTCAACAAAGACCCGAAAAATCGCACCCGCATAAGTCATCCACCCTAGAGGTAAGTCTCTTGTTAACCCTGAGTCTGAGGTTTGAGATTGAAGACAAGATGGCTCGGTTATCAAGGTGCAGTGGAAGCTATGTCCGTGTAAACCCCTCTTTATGGGTGTGTCGTCGACCACATTTTCATAACTTGGGTGATGACAAGCCTCTTTTCCCGCGCTTAAGTAGTCGTTACTATCTCGTCTTTGATTTTCAAATCGTACCGAACTACATATGGCCAGATTCTCTTTCAGCCTGAGATATGTAGGCAACTCGGAAACCAAAGCTCGGCCATGTCTATAAGCGTCGCACTTTGGTCCTTGGAATCAAAGTACTTGGTTTTGTCGTGACAAAATTGGTTTCTCGTCAACTTCTTTACCCTGAAAACTCTTTCATCCTTTTCCGGGTAAAGAGGGGCAGCTGTTGACACCCAATTTTATCCCGAATTTTTTTCAAAATTATTAAATTCTGGTAATATTTTCATAATTGAGGTTTAATTTGGAAAATTAAATAAATAATGATAATAAAACAGGATCAATTGCAGTTTCAAAGAAAAGTGCTAAAATTGCAAAATCCCACCAAATTTAACCCACTCGTGCACCCCATTCATTTTTTTTATTAATTATAAAATTTTGTCAAATCCGCTCCCATTCTTAAAATCTAGCCTATTTGTGCAAACCCTTACCCATATATATACCCTTAAACCCTAGCCCCATTACACACTATTCACCATCTTCCCCACTCAAAAAACCCCTCACCATTATTCATTCAACTTCACTACTTGGCATCAAAATCAGATCTTGACTAAAGAAGCACATACACAGCACCCATTACATTACCCAGCCGCGGCACCCTCAAAACATCACTATCTCCCTCATTCTCCCTCACTAATCATCTCCCTCACATCACCCCACATACCATTTTTTACATAGAACAACACCATCACACACACACACCACAACATAAATAAAGGGACGGGGATAAGGTGAACGGTGTGGGGTACTGAATCAAATCAAAAGGGGAGGAGTTAAAGAGAGATCGAGGCAGTGGTATAAACACCGCCATAGCGTAGATTGAAACTCCCTCTATTTGGTATTTGTGATCAGAAATTGGGTGTATAAAGGTCGGGGTGATAGCGACGCCGCTACCCAGCTGGTGTTGCTCCTCCGCCTTAGATCACTGCTGTCGTTTGTTTTGATGGGTTTTTCTTATCAAAGATTTGTTCTTTGGTCTATTGGTTCTGTGTTGCGGATTTTGTTTGGTTGATTCGAATGGGTTTGGTCTGGTCGATACTCTGTTGACCTCCCTGTGTTGTTGCCTCTGCCTCACCGGAAATTACACTGGTGGTTATTGCTCTCGCTTGAGTTTTGTCAATGGTAGATCGATGATGGTTCCAAGATCTACACTGTTATTGCTTGGCTCTGTTTCGATGATTCTGATCCTTTATTGTCCATTTGTTGAAATTGTTGACTGGTTTGCTTGACTCGGTGGCGTGGCATAATTTGGGGTCTTTTTAACATTGTAGTGATGGCCTTCTGTCTAGTTGATCTGGGTTTCAACTTATATGATATCAATGATATTACAGTTGACTCGTTTATTTTTTCTAACCGGGTGTTGACCAGTTCGATTGATCCTAGTTCTGATATCTATAGATCTTGCCCTTTGGCCTATGAAAAATATTTACTTTGAAGCTTACGGACTGATTCGAACGGATACTACACCGTTTTGGCCGATGAAAATATATACACGTATTGAGGCCTACACAAGGAATTGACGGATAATGAATTGACGGATTTTGAACATGATACTCCCGTTCCCGTGTCCCTAAAGCAAAAGGCGATGATGAATGCACTTTAATGCAAAGCAAGTTGAATAGAGTAGTGGGTTTGGTGCTTTAGCATGGCAACACGGCCCGGGCTCCGTGTTTGCAACCGTACCAAATCCCGAGCCTCTATTCAACGCGCCATACAAACCTGAGCCTAAATTTTACAAAAACAACCCCCTTTATTATTATTATTATTATTATTATTATTATTATTATTATTATTATTATTATTATTATTATTATTATTATTATTATTATTATTATTATATATTCTATTATTATTATTATTATTATTATTATTACTACTTTATTACTTTATATTTGTTATTTTATTTTTTATTACACTTTGACTATCGTACTAATTGAATTTTACTTGTTTGTTTTGCGAGGTACATTTTTGCACGAATAATTTATGGACGAGTTTGGCTAACTCACGAATGGGAATAATCCATGGCATGGAAGGCATTTGGGGATTGAATTCGGACCCGAGCATTCAGAAATAAGACTTACGAATTTTAGAAAATTCAAGACTCCTACGAGTTGATCAATTTCCCGGTTCTATCTTTAACTTTGCATTACTTTCCTTGGATATTTATGCAAATAAATGTGTAAAATATTTTATTTATCAATAATATGTAATTGTTTGTTGATTGCTTTACTTTATGTTCATTGCCTTTTATCTTAAAGTCGTTATTTAATTTATTGCAAACCGGGGCCATTTAGCAAAATGCGTGCAAATTAAATATTTTATAAACAAGTTTTATTTCAATTAATTATTTTAGATAAATTTTCTAGAAAAGCATATTTTGCAAATGATTTGGAAACCTGTCGGATTAACCGTATTTTACGGAATTTCGGAAGTGCCTTAAAAACCTTCTTCCGAAATTAATAAAACCTCTTACCTTTAGAATCTCTGAAAGAAAGACCGTCTTTTTATAAAAATGGAGTTTTTGCACGCATTTGTTAATTTGGTTCCCTGTTTTCCTTATATTGGGTGGCGACTCCAAAAACTCCAAAAACTCCAAAAGAGTTAGCCCATCCTGTCGATATTCCGGAATTTATCCTTTTCGGGGTAATTTTTGGGGTTCAACATCACCTTCACCAGCAGGATTAAGAACAATCTTCTTGATGGCTATGGCCTCCTCAAGTTCAACCTTAAGAGCATCCACCGACGCATCCTCAACTTCATCTTCATAGGACACATATAGATTCTCTTACCTCAATCACACCTCTTTCTCAGTATGGAATATGTAAGGGTGCACGATCTGGATAGAAGTTGAGAAAATTAATACTAGTTTCTTACAAATTAAAAAAGATATTTAAAGTTAGCTAATTTAATGACATGAAAAATAACGCAATGTTACCTTAATTTTATCTTCTCCTTCCAGGAATGGATCGAAGGATTTAGGCACCCTTTTTCTGTACCATTTGAGCGTCCGACGGCACGATATAGGAGACTGATTTGTCAGTGTAGCTCTCCTTCCAACGGCAGGAAATGCTTCATTGACCCATGCCTAAGATGAAAGATTTAATTGTAGTACGGAAAATGAAAATGAAAACTTAACAATGAACTAACTATTGGTTTATTGTAGACCTACCAAAAATGCTCAGAGGAACCCAAAAAGAGCATATACAGGTGCTTTTCCTTTCACACTGAAGGTTTTATAATTCTTGGCCAAGTCAAGCTTGTGCTTCAGATATTCAATCATCAGCTCGAAGCACAACCTGACTGCCCCATGGATACTTGGAGAAAAACTTCAAATCTTCAACCATACAAATCCACTCCTTAAGAACTGACTTTTAGGTATCTTTTGCCATCAACATCGTGTGGGCAAACCACAAAAGGCACATCTTCAACTGTTCCTCTTTGCTAAATCTTGTTATGGTTTCTAAATACCTTAAAAGCTTCCTGGATGTCACTTTAACATTTACCTTTGTGGAGGGTTTCCAAGTTAGTTTTTCATAGAATTTATCACCTTTCTTCACAATCTTATCCTTTGCTTTGTCGCTAGGTTTTACCCCACACTCCAAACCAGTCATAAGAGCAAACTCCCTAAGCCCAAAACAAGCTGGATTCCCATCAACCAAGAACTAAACCTCACGACACTTTTTATCCTTTATTCTACGCAGAAGTAGGGAGTTGACCATCTGTCCATTGAATTGCTAAAATCGGGACATTTCAAGGAACTTCCCAAACACAGACTCCTTAAATTTCTTTCTAATTTCAACTCTTTCAAAAACTTGTTAAATTCATAAAACTTTTTGATGCTAGACCGAACAGATATCTTCGACGGGAATAAAGAAATTTCATCAAGCCAAGTTGTAAGTCCATACCTTCGAACATTGATTTCCTTGATGCATCGGAGAACTGATAAATGGTCCAACTCACACTCAGGATCCCTGGCTTCATCCCTTTCTTGATCAGTTTCTTCATCGCTTTCTTGTTCTTCACCTTCTTCTTCTACACCTTCTTCCTCTTCTTCTTCTTCTTCTTCTTCTTCTTCTTCTTCTTCTTCTTCTTCTTCTTCTTCTTCTTCTTCTTCTTCTTCTTCTTCTTCTTCTTCATCATTATCATCTTCTTCTTCTTCTTCACCACTTTCATCTTCTCCTGATTTCTCTCTGTTTCCTTTCTCAGGAGCAGCAGAACTTTTTCCGTCATCATCACCACCATCATCCCTGCTTGCCAAACCTTTTCCTGTATTGGAGAGTTCATCCGATTGAAAAGCGTCGATTTCAGCCAAAAGATCTTCAGTTTGGGGTTCGAGTCGGGCCTCTTCAATCACAATATCTTTTGTAGAGAAATCATCTATGGTCTTTTCAATCTGTGGTTCTTTTTCACCAACTTCAGTATCCATTAAACCAGTTTCATCAACTGGAGATTGATTGTCATCTGCTGCTGAATTTTTATCACTTTTAGAAACTCCACCACTTGTGGATATCTGGGTTTTTTTCACCAACTTCAGCATCCATTAAACTAGTTTCATCAACTGGAGACTGATTGTAATCTGCCGCTTGATTTTTATCACTGTGAGAAACTCCACCACTTGTGGATTGATTGTCATATGTTTTTGGATGTTTATCAAGTTCGACAATTTCTGTTTCATCTCCTCCACCACTTGGACATTGATTGCTTTCTTCTTCAGATTGCATTTTCACGTTTTTCTCTTTTAATTTCATTCGTATGCTATTTCTAGCCCTTGGAGGAGCTGTAGTAAATAAATTAGGCCTTACCATTACTTTATCTACATATAGAATCAGTAAAACGAGCAAATTAATAAACAAAACAAAAATAAAAATTGGAAAGAACAACAAACAAAAATCAAATAACTTCAAAAAATACCATTGATGTTTCTTAAGAAGTTATAAAACTCACAGAAAACCAGAATTTTGTTTCTAAAGAAATTAGGGTTTCTCACCTGACGAAATTGAGATTTCTTCAAAATTCTTCCACCTCTACTTCAAATCTTAAAAAACGTAAGAAATTTGTTATAAAAAACTGTTTATAAGGCAATATTTCAACTTGAACTATGTTTTGAGAGAAAAAATAGGGAAGAACTAGAAGCCAGTCGAAAAATTAGGAGAGAGGGAAGGGAAAGTAGTTAAATTTGTGAGAAACCCATTATTTTGTTATGACCCGGTTTTAATGACCCATATTTGGGTGAATTATATAATTTTCCACAAGTTTCAAAACTCCCGACAAGTTTTCCTATATTTAATTAGACCTCTGACCCCACTTAACCTCACTTAAGATTTTTCTCAACAAAAATAAAATAAAAAGAAAAGAAGAGGTCATTTTTTTTAATTTGAAACTTGAGGGAGTCTTTTACCTAAATCTTCTCAAGTTACTATCTACTTCAGAAGATAAGACGCCACACAAGCAATATTTACTTTTCATTAACAGCTAGCCCAAATAACTACTAAAGTATATACTACAAGAGTATGATTTTGGGGCCTAATTATTTTTGGGGCCTAATGCAGCCGCTTCAGCTGCTTGGCCCTTGGGTTGGCCCTGAATTCTTGTTAAGGTTCCAAAAATGGTAGCACTCACACTTTGTAGCAAGTACAGTGATACCTTGCATTAATGAATTCAACCAAAGTTCTTCTAAGTTCTAAGGTAGTAATGAAATGATTGGGAAAAATATTGAGAAAATCAATAGCAATAGTAGTTATTATAACAATAATTAGCAGAATGCATGAGTGACAATTAATTATGGGCTCTTATCAAGTTAGATACAGACTTCAAGTAAGCGCTCCTGAAATAGAATTCTTTTGAGAAAAAAAGAAGGAAATAAGAACATTGAACAACTTAAAGGCTAGACACAGGATACGACTAAAATAACAAAGAAAATTAGAAGGTGTGAATCATTAACTAAAGAAACTTACCTTCAAAACTCAAGAGTTATAACGATCATCTAAGTAGTACTTGTATTGGATAAAAGCTGACAACACTTGAAAGGTGACACGTGGCTCGGGCAGAAGTTCCAACGGATACGCATCTAACGGACAGACATTTATCATAAGCAGACCCAAAGGAGTTATGAAACACTTCATCAGCCAACCCGGTCTAAATGAGCAGTTATTAACCCGATCATTCACGATCGTTCAATTAATGATCATTAAGGCAATCATTACAACCCAGCAATTATGCATCCAATGGATACGTGCCCAGTAGTTACATATCCAAACGGATCCATGCCCAGCGGTTACGAATCCCAACGGGTGCCTATTAGACTTATAAATAGCATTTGCTCTAAATCATTGTAACACAACTTTACTTCCTGTCTACAATATCAATAAGAATACTCTCTCACTCTTGCTCAGATATTCCTTTTTTAATCATATTTGCCTAGTATCTTAGTTCTTTGATCCTCTAAGTACGACTGGTATCGAAGAGCTCTCTCCGGGAATAAGCGATACGACACGGTTACTTCTCCTTATTTCTGTCTACGCTTTATCTTTATTAATTCATACTTATATCTCGTTCTTGTATTGTTTGCAAATCTATCACCGCTTTGGTTCGACGTTCAAACTCTTAATCTCAACTATTGATCGTGACTCCGCAAATATAAATTTAATTGTTGATTGGCCTAAAATCGGATCTAGGTTAAAAAATTTGGCAACCACAGTGGGAGCCGGTCAATAGCCTTCGTAGGTTACTAGTTTATCTTTTATGATATTATACCTCTTTTCGTCAGTCTTTTTGTTCTATAACTAACATGGTAGAAAGCAATTCACAACGAACTATCGTAGGCGGAAGTCATGTAAATACTCCTCCACTCAGTCCTAATTACTCTCCTGATTATTCTCCCGACTACTCGTCCGATGGGCAGCAACAATCTTCCTAAGGACCGGTCAGGCAGCGAAATAGGCGTATGCGCTCTCAGAGCACTACCCCACCCAGGAGACGACGCCATAGGAGTCTCTCCCCTGGCCAAGGGAACCTCCAGGAAACACTCTTTGCTTTCATGCAGGAACAGGCAGAGGTGAACCGAGGAATAAATGAGGCACTCACTTCTCTCCGAAGGAGTAACCCTTCAACTGCCAGGGCTGACGCTGCAGCACCTGGTCGTGACGCTCCTTCCTCACATACTTCGACGCAAGGTGGAGGGCGGAATAACAGAGGAACTGCTGATCCAACGACCCAAGTCAACCAGAATCAGAATGGAGGGTCTATGGCGCCTACAGAAATGAGCCTTGTTGTGAAAACTCGCACCAAACAATTCAAGGAAAGCCAGGAAGCACTTCAAAAGTCTCTTCATGAGAGAATTGATCAGATACCAGGCGCTCCACCCACGCTGAAGAAAGTCGATGTCCAACGACATTCCCAGCGGACCTGGAAGAAGGAGGCAACCCCAAAGGCGATACCTAAGACGTTCAAGATGCCAAACATCCCCAGGTATTGCGGAACATCTGACCCCAACGACCACCATGATGTTCAGCAACTTTATATAGGCCAGCGATCCTACCGACGAGGAGATCGAATCTGTTCAATTGAAGAAGTTCGTGGAAACCTTAGCAGATGGAGCTCTGCGAGAAGACAGAAACCCGCGTAGAGGATATCTTTGAAATCAAGCAAAGACCCGACGAGTCTCTTTGCAAATACGTGGATCGCTTCCAAAGAGAGTGTATGATGCTTCCCAAAGTACCGGACAGATGGGCAGCAATCACGTTCACCAACAACTTGGACAATAGGAGCTCAGAGGCCACGCGCAGACTTTACGAGTCTCTTCGCGAGTTCCCAGCAGCCAGCTGGTCAGACGTCTACAACCGTTATAATTCAAAGGTACGTATCAATGAAGATAAATTGATTGGAACAGGTACTCGAGGAAGGGCTCAGGCGTGCAATAGCGGACCCGGCGGGAAGGCAGAAAATGAGAGATCAGACGTACGTTATGAGCCGTACCTTGATAAGTCACGCAGCCATTCCAAATTACGCAACCGCAACAACAAAGGATTGTCCCGGAGAGATGATTCGGAGTCAAGCCTCCGTGGAGCCCCAAGCCTGCCAAGCTTCAACGTGGAAATGACTGAAGTAGTGGCGGTACTCAAAGACATGGGAGAGAAGGTCAAGTGGCCGAAAGACATGAAGACCGTCCCAAGCAAGAGAAACCAGGACCTGTGGTGCGATTTCCATCCTGACCATGGTCATACCACCGAGGACTGCAAGGCCCTAAGGTATGAAATTGCTCATTTGTTGAAATAGGGATTCTTGAAGGAGTTCCTGGCCGAGAAGGGGAAGCAGACTCACGCGAAGGCACAACAGAACAAACCTGGCCCTCCACGAGCATCCTCTCCGAGGAGGACAGTTAATGTTATTTCAGGTGGAATCGAGGTGGACTCCGTTACCTTCACAGCGAAGAAGTATGCAAAGGTCTCCATCACAAACAACAAACGCCCACGATCAGACGAAACAATAAAATTTGAGGACTCTGATGCAGACGGCTCGCAATTCCCACGTATTGATGCGTTAGTCATAACGCTACGCGTGGCAGAATTCGATGTCAAGAGAGTACTCATTGATGCGGGCAGCTCTGCAAACATTATCCAATCACGGGTTGTAAGGGAGATGCAGTTGTCAGACAAGATCGTACCCATATCTCGAGTTCTCTCCGGCTTCAACAATTCAAGCGAGAATACTCTTGGTGAGATTACCCTGACAACTCTCGCTGAAGGGGTAGCAAAGTAGACAACTTTTCATGTTGTTGATGCGGATCTAGCCTACAACATCATTTTGGGAAGACCTTGGATCCACGACATGCAAGCTGTTCCTTCAACTTATCATCAAGTATTGAAGTTCCCATCCGAATGGGGAGTACGTGAAGTCCGAGGAGAGCAACGCTCTGCCCGAGATTGCTATTCGGTGGCTCTCAAATTGCCCGAAGAGAACAAATAGCAATTACAGCGACCGGGACCAGATAAACCACATGAAAAAACTAAGTACGAGGTCCCGGAATTCATCACGAAGATGGACGAAAGAGAAAACCACATGCCGACCGTGGAAGCTTTGGAACCCGAGGAATTGTTCGCTGATAAACCGGAGCGGAAGGTATACTTAGGGACTGAACTGAGCGAGCCCCTACGGGGAGATATCCTCCAGTTCCTCAAGGAGCGACATACAACATTCGCCTGGTCCCACGCAGATATGACATGTATTTCTCCCGACATCATTACTTACAGGTTGAACGTCGATCCATATCACCGCCCGGTGAAACAGAAGACGCGCCAGCAAGGGGCCTTTCGGAACCAGGTTATAAACGATGAGGTCGACCGTCTATTAAAGATTGGGTCAGTACGTGGAGTCAAATACCCAGACTGGCTAGCCAACGTGGTCGTTGTACCTAAAAAGAATGGTAAATGGCGAGTCTGCATTGACTTCACGGATCTAAACAAAGCCTGCCCGAAGGATTCATATCCCCTTCCCAGGATAGATCAACTGATCGACGCAACAGCCGGACACGAGGTGCTCACCTTCCTCGACGCGTATTCCGGATATAACTATATATTGATGGACCCTGAAGATCAGGAGAAGTCGGCGTTCATAACCTGTCGAGGTACGTATTGTTATAAAGTTATGCCATTTGGACTAAAAAATGCAGGTGCAACATATCAGCGTCTAGTCAATCGAATGTTCCATGACCATATCAGAAAGACTATAGAAGTGTACATCGATGATATGTTGATCAAATCCAAACGAGCAGAGGACCATCAGGCACATCTGAAAGAAGCTTTCTGAATCCTAGATCAGTACAACATGAAGCTGAACCCAGAGAAGTGTGCATTCGGAGTCGGATCGGGAAAGTTCCTGGGATTCATCGTTTCTCAGCGTGGAATTGAAGTCAATCCCGCTCAAATTAAAGCCATTGAATCAATCCCAGATGTACTTCACAATAGGAAAGACGTCATGAAACTGACGGGGAGAGTGGCGGCCCTGCATAGATTCATCTCCCGACCGGTGCAAGAGTTTCTTCGATGTCTTAAAACAAAACAAGGAGTTCGAATGGACCCTGAATGCCAAAAAGAATTGAAGGATCTGAAAAAGTACCTATCCGATCCACCACTTCTCTCCACACCTCAGGAGGGTGAGCAGCTGATTTATTTGGCAGTCTCAGAATCGTCGGTAAGCGCCGTTCTAGTTCGGGAAGAAAAAGGTAAACAACTTCCTATCTATTACATTAGCAAAGCTCTAATTGACGCAGAAACACGCTATCAACCCTTAGAAAAATTAGTGTGGGCACTAGTGACTGCTGCTCGTAAACTACACCCTTATTTTCAAAGTCATTCAATAGCCGTGGTTACAACCTTTCCTTTACGAAATGTTTTGCACAAACCTGAATTTTCAGGAAGGTTAGTAAAATGGGCTATATAATTATCTGAATTTGATATCACCTACCAGCCTAGGGTAGCAATAAAGTCACAAGTTTTAGCAGACTTTGTGGCGGACTTCAGCACTAATATATACCCTGAGGCAGAAAGAGAAGTTATTCTTTATGCAGGGCAGGCTCCTGGCACGTAGACCCTTCACACAGACGGCTCCTCGAGCGTCAAAGGGTCCGGGCTTGGATTGGTTCTCGTTGCTCCATCCGGTGAGACGGTAAGGCAGGCTATCAAGTGCCCATTCATTACTAACAATGAGGTCGAATATGAGGCCGTTATTGCAGGATTAGAACTAGCCCGAAGTTATGGAGCAACCATCGTCAAACTCAAAAGTGACTCTCAGCTGGTGGTCAATCAGATAAATGGAGGCTTCATTGCACGAGAATCCAGGATGCAACTGCATCTCGCCCGAGTGAAAGAGCTTCTAGCACAGTTTGACAAATGGGAGGCATTTCAGATTCCACGGGAAGAGAACCATGAAGCCGATGCTCTCGCAAATTTGGGATCGGTGGCAGAGATAGGGGCAGCCAGCTCTTCAGCTGTTGTTCAACTTCTCTACACGACCATGGACATAGAAAAGTTTGAAGTCAACACCATCAACGCTACTTGGGATTGGCGGAATGAAATAACAAACTATCTTATCCATGGAACTCTACCCGTAGACACAAAAGCCGCTCGCAAACTCCGAATAAAAGCTGCTCGGTATACAATTCTCAGCGGCGAACTCTACCGTAAAATGTTTGCAGGACCTCTCGCAAAATGTCTCGGACCGAGTCAAACCAATTATATGATGAGAGAAGTCCATGAAGGCTATTGTGGAAATAATTTTGGGGGCAAGGCATTAACCCGGAAGCTGATTCGCGCAGGTTATTATTGGGACAAAATGGAGAAAGATACGAACGAATTTGTCAAAATATGTGACAAATGCCAGAGGTTCGCCCATCTTCTCCATCAGCCAGCAGAACCACTCCATTCAATAATCTCTCCGTGGCCCTTCATGAAATAGGGGATGGATATAGTCGGTCCTCTTCCCACAGCACCGAGAGGGATGCGTTTCTTATTGACCATCACTGATTACTTCACAAAGTGGGTCGAAGCGGCAGCATACACGAGGGTACGACAAACGGAGGTTGTCGACTTCCTCTGGCGTTTTGTCGTATGCCGCTTTGGGGCACCTAAGGAAATAGTCATGGACAACGGCCCGCAATTTATCGGCCAGAAAGTGACTAGGTTCCTCGATGATCTGCACATCAAGAGGATCACTTCCTCTCCATATCATCCTGTTGCCAATGGACAGGCAGAATCTACCAATAAAATCATCGTTGAATCCCTTAAAAAGCGCCTCGAGCAGGCAAAGGGATGTTGGGTAGAAGAGTTACCTGGAGTACTATGGGCTTATCGCACAATGATAAAAATGAGTACTGGAGAGACTCCTTACTTATTGGTATATAGTGAAGATTATCTAATCCCAGTTGAAATAGGAGAGCCCAGTCTGCGATACGCACATGCCACTAAAGAATCAAACTCAGTCAATCTCTTCGAAGAGTTGGACCTCCTCGAAGAACAGAGAGAGCTAGCCCTTGTACGAGTAGTCGCCCAAAAAAAATGAATTGAACAATATTACAATCGGGGACTGCGCGTGCGAAGTTTCCAGGTTGGAGATTTTGTGCTAAGAAAAGTCTCCCAGAGCACACAAGAAACAAATTCAGGGAAGCTTATCCCTAACTGGGAAGGCCCCTACAAAGTAATTACTTCAGTCGGCAAGGGATCTTATCGCTTGGCACTACCAGACGGCTCCACTGTCCCGAACAGTTGGAATGTAGTTCACCTCAAAAGGTATCACTTTTAAGTGGTAAAACGGTTAGTTATCTTATACTTACCTTTTATTTTTACGAAAGTTCTTACCTTTATTATATTTTCTCTCTAAATGGTACTAACGACCTAAACAAGGTCAGATCCGTTTAGCTCAACTGGTAGAGAACGAAGTTCTTCAACTTCGCGGCTGCGGGTTCGAATCCCACAACGGACACACTCCTCGTTTGGTTATATGTGTTCTATACGCAGCTCACCTCAACTCTTTTTATGTTATCACTTCCCGTGCCCCAACATAAAAACAAGGGGGGGGGGTGGTGAGGGGCCCCCGTAGGCCAGGTAAGACCTTCATAAAGGCAAAAGACCTTGCCAAAAGGCTAATTTTTAAAAAAATTTCAGAAACTTTTACGTGACAAGACTTCCACGAAAATAAGAGAAGCGTTCACAAGGCCAGCGACTCGGCCAGAGCCAATCTACGAAGTCATGCAGTAACTTTCAACTATCAAAATTATAAAGCAAAGTTATGCGCAAAGAACAACGATTCGGCCAAAAATCTAACGACCACGATTCGGTTAAATCATTCAAAACTTACGACCTCTTCCTAACAAAAGGCTAAGTTATAAACATTCTGGCAAACTTTTGAAGACCAGAACTTAATAAAGTTCAAACTTCAGAAAATTCCCAATCATAAGGCACGAAAGCCACAATACATGCAAACGAAAGATCAAAAGTTCAGGCTAAATATAGTCATTGAATAGATCTAAAAACATATATACATTATCCTGTAAAATGATAAGATGCCGAACACGGCTGACAGAAGTTTACAGAGTGATCAAAGGCCAAATGAAACCGGCCATACAAGAGACCAGAGAGTCTTTACTAGACCTCTGTCCACAAATAACAAATCTGGCTCTGGCCAGATGAAAAAACTCAAAGATTGGGGAAGGGCATCAACATTTGGGGCTACGATTAGAACCTGATGCACCAGCTCCGTCGGTTCTGCCATCGTCCCCCGAATTCTCGCCGTCGTCTTCATCTTCATCTTCGTCTTCATCTTCGTCTTCACCTTCAGACTCCTCAGGAGAGAGATTCAGTGCTTGTCTTATTCTGCGAACAACGCTTTTTGTTATCTGCAGCATCTCCTCAACATTAAATTGTTTAGCTTGAATCTGCACGAGCAATGAACGTTTAGCCTCGAGCGCAGCAAGCTTGGCCTTAATCTCAGACTGATCGCGCAGGTTTGCCAAGTCTTTGGTTAGTGCAGCCTGAGCACTCATCAATTGAGCGACCTGATCCTTGGCAGCCTGAAGTTCAGCTCTTGCCTTAATAGATTCTTCGTTGGCCCTTTGCAGATTCATCTCAAGGGATGCACGATCATCAATAGCACTGTTCAAAGAAGCTGTACATTCTTCAAGTAATCTCTCCAGACCCTGAGCAGAGCGTGCGACCCCTTCTTTTTCTTCAAGAAGAAGGTCATTCTCCATGGTGAGTACGTTAATCTACTCGAGACGTTCATTGTTAACATCAGTTAGCAAATTAACCTCACTCCCTAGGAGACCACACTACTTTGTCAAGATCTTGTTCTCCTTCAGAGCAGCAACCAACTCTTTCTTTACCTCGAGTACTTGATCGACGTTGTTGATCCTGGAGCGAAACATGAGCTCGGCAGCCAGCATACTTGACTGAAAAAGTAAAATAAGTAAAGGTTAGAAGTTTGAGGCCAAAGTGATTCCCAACACAAAGCGGTAAACACTTACCCGGGCAGAGTCAGCAGCAATCTGAAAGGCCAACTCCTCATCACTTAGCTCCCTCAACACCCATTCTTCATGGGGACCGATGAGGGAAGAGACAGCCTTTGCTAAACCACCTGGTCCGGTTATGAAGTTAACATCAGGGGCAAGTTTCAGGGTATGCTTCCTCTCACAGTACTTGGGTTCCCAAGCCTGCTCAGAAGGATAATTTAGCCCAAACTTGTAACGAACACCCCTGATATCCTTCAATTCGGTTTGGCCACCGATGACTGACCACCAGATGAACCTTGTTGATGAAAGGTTGGAATCACCTTCCACTCTAGGATTTATCATCTCGCACTCGCGAAGACCGACATGCATCGCCCCCTCAGTAGCCACATTCTCCAGATCCTCGAAACGAAAAACACGAGGACCTCGGCTACCCTCTTGGGGAACTTCTTCCCTTACTTCTTCTTCTTTTTCTTCTTCTTTTTCACCCACCTTTCTTTTCCCCTTGTCTACACGAGAAGGAGCTGCCTTCACCCCGTCATCAACTCGGGGACTCCTCTCTGGAGTACGGACAGCCTCCTCTTCAACTCTCCTTCTGTCACTTTGAAGATAAGGCTTTTGCCTAAGGGGTTCATCAGCTTCGATCTCAGTATCTGAAAGATAGATAACCTCCTTGGCTAAACCTTCTCCCCATGCAGACTCGGGGACTTCAGCAGCAGTCCTGACATTCTCTTATATAGACTCCGGTACATTGGCTCTCGTAGAAGGCTCACCCCAGCAGATGAGGCTTGCCCGACAGCCACGGAAGTCTTACGAGCAGACCTCTTCCTTGCTCCGCCCTCATCTTGTTTCTTCCTATTTCTTTTTTCAGAGAGCCCAGGCCACCGGACAAGAGTTCGTCGCCCCCTCCCTGCTGCGCAGTGCCTCCACCGAAGCCAGTATAGCCGCGACCTCAGCATCTGGGTCAGCGACAGGCTCGGAAGGCCCATCTTGGGGAGAGCAGGAAAGAAATCTCCTTGAGTACCCAGACCTGCAAAAAGGTAAAACGGTCAGGCCCGGAGAAGTTTCAAAGGAGAAGAATAATCATGAAAGTAGAAATATTCTCACCGTGATTTTTCACGGTCAAACCCTTATGCGCAGCAAAATGCGCCCATTCTCTCCTCTCAGGAGCGAACTCCTTCAAAATTACCTCAACCCACGCCGTCAGCTCATCAACAGATATGAGCCCGTCGTAGGGTTGCTTGGCCGCTACAAAAAGAAGTTGAACGAAGTTAGCAAATGAGAAGAAAAAGAAGAACACGAAAAATCTCAAAAGTACTCGGGGACTTACGCTTCCTGTTCCAAACTTCAGGAAGATAAGTCTTGTCGCCAAAAGTCAAGGCCGAGGAGCGCACGAACAGATACCAGTGTAACTAACCTCGGTCACCTGTATCCTCAGAACTGCGCACCAAGCCCTTGCTCCCGCGTATCTTGGCATTCACATAGCCATCTATAAAAATTTGTATACTGTACAAAGAAATAAAATGTTCGTATCCAAAAGATTGATCGGTTTCTGTCGTGAACCAATCCAAAAATGTAACTATTCTGTATATACTGGGGCACAGCTGCCCGGGCAGAGCAAGTACTCCCTGCAGAGTCTCTCCAGCACAGGGTGCAGGGGTAACCTGCATCCCACTGTGAAAGGGTAGGTGCACATGGCTGTCCACCCAACCCTGTGGGAAGTAATATTCTCCTCCTCGGAGACCGGCAGGAGGGGAATCCCGTCATCCCAATGAGAGTCCATCCTCACTCATGGGATCAATTCCTTCGTGATCCCAGACCTAAACCTATACGCCGGCCAGTTGCGCGTATCTCCCTGGTGATTATTAAAGGACTTGATGTTACAGTCCGCCTCTAATTCACCCCACTTTTTGGGGATAATCTCCGCATCAGTAGCATGAGTAGGCTTGGGCCTAGGAGTGGCCGCAGAAGAACTACTTGCCGCGTCGACGTTTTGATTCTTTCTAACTCTTGAAGTCATGATTTCAGAAAGATTATGAAGTTAGCAAGAAGAATTCAAAGCTGATTCAAAGGTTTTCAAAGAACAACAGAGAAGAAATAAAAGCAAGTAAAAAGTTTCTCATCCAGCAAACCCCTATTCATAGGAGTGAAGATTCAGCCCTCAATTTCCTTCGAGACACGTGGAGGTCATCCAAGAAACTACGATCAGATCTGGCCGTCAAAAGAAGGAATAGGTTTTACCAAATTTTATAGTGTCATCATTATCCTGAAGAGCAGCGGTCACCTCGCGATCAACAGGCGATGTGTGCACGTGATTGATGCGGTTAAAATCATTATTTTTACTCTTGGGACGCGCAGTAGTCACTTCAGAATGGACTGCAACCGCGCAGGGGTGCCAGCTGCAGTTATTTTTTTATACGGCGCATTAAATGTGCATGTCATAAGGGCTTGTCACGTAGCTGATAAGATTCGTGCGTCACCAAGCCTCGTCACACAAAGACAAAAGTTTACAAAGCAAAAACTCCCGCAAAAATTCCTATCCACTCCTCGAACAGAGTTCGAGAAGTGCGAGGACTATCTGTATTGCATAAAAGCTGACAGCACTTGAAAGGTGACACGTGGCTCGGGCAGAAGTTCCAACGGACAGGTATCTAACGGACAGACATTTATCATGAGCAAATCCAAAGGAGTTATGAAACACTTCATCAGCCAACCTGGTCTAAATGAGCAGTTATTAATCTGATCATTCACGATTGTTCAATTAATGGTCATTAAGGCAATCATTACAACCCAGCAGTTATGCATCCAACGAAAACGTGCCCAGCAGTTACATATCCAAACGGATCCATGCCCAGCGGTTACGAATCCCAACGGGTGCCTATTAGACTTATAAATAGCATTTGCTCTAAACCATTGTAACACAACTTTACTTCCTGTCTACAATATCAATAAGAATACTCTCTCACTCTTACTCAGATATTCCTTTTTAATCATATTTGCCTAGTATCTTAGTTCTTTGATCCTCTAAGTACGACTGGTATCGAAGAGCTCTCTCCGGGAATAAGCGATACGACACGGTTACTTCTCCTTATTTCTGTCTATGCTTTATCTTTATTAATTCATACTTATATCTCGTTCTCGTATTGTTTGCAAATCTATCACCGCTTTGATTCGACGTTCAAACTCTTAATCTCAACTATTTAGAAAGGCAATGACATTATAATATTAGCGTGTCAGTGGTGGTATCACTACAGGCCACTGGTAATATCATAAGGTTCAAGAATCTAAATATATAAATTTATGTGGAGACAAACTACTACCACTTATGGTTACATTTGTAATGTCATTTTAACTCGAGAATATATTTGAAAATGAGCGAAATTGTAGAAAGTTAATGTAATTTCTTTTTCAAATCTTACCAATGCTATTAAAAAAGTCAAGAATGATTAATAATAGTCATTTTTGTTAAAATTAAAACAACAAAACACAAATTTGAGGTGAAAACTTCTCGCAATTTTCATTTATTGAAGGGTTATTTAAACAAGTGTGCCAAACTAACCTAACGTGGTCATCAAGTAGCTAATGAGCTTGGTGCAATACACAAAATAAAAGCTAGTAACTAATTACAAGTATATCCCTAAGAAACTTACACTATTTACATATATACTATTATCCCCCTCAAGTTAGAGCATGAGGATTCTTCATGTCCAACTTATCAAGGAAATAGTCAGACTGTGCTCATCCCAGAGCCTTTGTGAAAATATTCGCAACTTGAGTTTTTGTTGGCATGTGTCCGGGACAGATGTTCCCACCCGGATTTCATCCCGGACAAAATGAGAGCCAACTTCAATATGCTTTGTCTGTTCGTGAAACACTGAGTTTCGAGCTATATACAAGGCTGCTTGACTATCACATTTCAATTGTATCGGGAACAGCTGACTTAATCCGAGATTCCACAAGATCCCTTTAAGATTTTAATTCACACACGGTCATGTTCATTGACAGGTATACAGCTTCAACCCAAGATTTAGAGACTATCTGTTGCTTCTTTGTTCGCCAAGAGATAAGTGTCTCCAATGAGACATACCATCCGATAAAAGAATGCCTGGTAAACGGGTATCCTACCCAGAATCACACCAACTGTAACAAAGATCAAGCAATGCCTTGACCCGGACACCTCTTCAAGCAACGTACCACTCGGAGAGCTGCTTCCCAATGCTCAATCCGTAGTTGCTACATAAACTGAGACACTATATGAACACTGTATGACAAATCTGGCTGGGTGAACAAAGATAAATCAGACGTTCGACAAGTCTTCGATAACTTTCTGGATCTTTCGTAAATCGGCTACTTGTATACGCCAATTGGTGATTCTGCTCCATCGGTGTAGCAGCCAGACGAGCACCCAACAAACCAACTTCCGATATTTTATCCAAGACATACTTTATTTGACGTAGGAATATTCATTAGGACCCCTCGCTACTTCAACTCCCAAAAAATACTTCAACAATCTGAGATCTTTCATATGAAAACAATCAAAGAGCTATATCTTGAAAATTCGAATATCCCATGGATCATTGCTCGAAATTATCAAATCATCCACATACACTAGCACACTCAACTAGACTATTCGTTTCTTGACTGTAAAGAGAGAATAATCAAAATAAAATTGACAGAAACCGTAGTTCTTTAATGCTGCAGAAAACATGGCAAACCAACATCTTGGTGCTTGCTTCAAACCATATAGTGACTTCCGGAGACGACAAACATTTTCGAACCCATCATTTGGATAACTCGGAGGAAATTTCATATGAAGGAAAGCATTATGAACATCCATCTAATGCAATTCCTAATTTTTAACAGCAGCTACTGCCAAGAAAACACGAACAGTTACCGTGTTAGCTACTCGTGCAAAAGTCTCAGTGTAGTCAATTTCTCAACTTTGGTGATTACCAAATATCACAAACCTGGTTTTGTACCGCTCCACAGTACCATCATAGTTATACTTTATCTTATAGACTAAGACTGTCTAACGGTTTGGTTTGCACCGAACTGGACCAAATTCGAGCCAAACTCGTTTGAACCCGGCCCCCAGTTCCGAGTCAGCCCACCCATTTTTAACCGAATGAACCAGATCATTTTGGACTGGAACCGGCTCGGTTTGGACCTGTAAAAAAATAGAAAATATGGATTTTTCAGCCATTAACTAGCCGTTGGAACCGGCTCTTTTGACAGCCTAACTATTGTTCAACGACCAAAAACGGCTATTTTAGCCGCCCTACCACCCCATAACCCCAACTATTTTTTTTCCTATAAATACTCTCATTATTTCGTCATATTTTTATACAAATCATCCAATTCTCTCAAATTCTCTACAATATTGCTAATTTTCTACTTTGGCTATTTATTAAAATTTTCAGTTTGGCTACTTTATCAAGTTTTAATTGGAGTTGCTACCAAAGTTATATTTGGCTATTTGGTGAAGCTTAAATTATCATGTATTGAGCAAATTGGAGGCACTACTTGCTTCAAATATCAATTTGGCTATTTGTTGAAGTTTTTAATGATCAAGTATTCAACTAATTAATTGGAGTAAAGGATATAGTTTCAACCTCACCTCAATTATAAAATTATATTTCATTGGTCGTTCCTACTTCCTACTCTTTTATAATTTTTTATCATATATTTACGTTTAATTTGCTATAATTATTTATCAAAGAGGTTTTATTGGAACTAGTGGTTGGGGGCGGGCACGTGGTCGTGGGGGAAATATGGGTAATAGAATTGCTGGTAGTTTTAGTCAGTTCACCCAAATAGATGATTCTCACTATTATCATTATGGTAGCGCTAAAAATCCCCTTGATAATGATTTGTTAGAACATAATATGGCTATCAAAATCGGGGTTAATTTAGAAGAAACACAACCTAGCGAATTCCAAGCTAGTCCATCTGAAGTTCAGTCTGATTTGCCTCCTGTAGCTCCTACTAGAGAACCGGCTAAACGTAAGGATAGATCTTAGGTGTAGAAATTTGTGTGAAAGAGAGCTGATATACAGAGGGCCATATGGCATATTTGTAAAAAGGATTGGGTTTTTAAAACTGGAGGTAATGATGGTGGGACGGGTAAAATTCGGATGCACTTGATGAAGAAACATCCTAAAGAATGGGCATCGAGGCAGGTGGGTATTTATTTAAGGACTGAACATAGGAGCGTAGCGCGTGATCAGAGTTCGGGTATCTAGAAACAACTTAACCCAGTAACAGGAAGGCTTCTTCATTATGATAAGCAAAGGGATAGGGAAAATATTACAAAATTGGTTGCGGTAGAGGCTTTACCCTTTACTTTCCTTCGTGTACTGGTTTTGCTCGTTATATTCAAGATACATATAATCCCTCTTATAAAGGTTTTCCAAAAACTACTGTTTGAAATGATATTATTAAATTTAATAACAAATATAAGGATTTTTTGCGATTTTTATTTTATAACTTTGACACTAGAGTATGTCTTACTACGGATATGGGCCGTTCTACTAATAGAATTGTAATTATATTATAATTATAGTTCATTGGATAGATCCTTAATCGATAATTTCAAATAAAGTTTCATCTATTTGTCGGTTGCATGGTTTAAGTAACAAAGTTTTTAAGTATTACGGTAGATAATTCTGCAAACAACACAGAAGCACTTAGGAACTTAAGACCAATTTTGAACCCCACCCCCCCCCCCCTTTTGAGGAGTTTTTTTCATTTTAGATGTGCATATCATTTTTACAATTTAGTAGTAAAAGATGGTCTTGATTTGTTTAATCACATTATCGAAAAGGTGAAAGTAGCTATTGCTTATATTTTTAGAACAAAAAGCCAAGATAGAAAAAGAGAATGAGAAAGAAAATGTATAGAATTAAATATGAATATTAGGAGAGTCCCAAAGGAAGTTTGTACTAGATGGAACATTTTACATGAAGTATTGAATGTTGCTTATATTTATATAGAGCCTATTTTACATATATTTAATAAGCATTTTATGGAAGACTATCACCTTAAAGATGACGATTGGAACCTTGTTGCTCATCTCCTTAAGTTTTTAGAAAACTTTTATCATGCTACTTAAGAATTTTTTGGCCAATATTATCCAACTGTTCCTACCATGTTATACTATATCGTTGAGATATCGGAGTTACTGAATGAATATAAGAAATATGAAGTATATAAAGAGGCTATAGAGTCAATGATTGAAAAATTTAAAAAATATTTTTTCCCTATTCCTCATCTTTTTTACATTACTTTTGTGTTGCATCCTGCTTTTAAACTTAACTGAACGACTTGTTAGAGAAATATTTGCAAATTCAGAAATCACTACTACTGAAATTGAGACTAATGGATATTCAAGTGTAGAAGAGGTGTGTACTAAAGTTTTTGAAGATACCATGACTGTTTATGAAAAGTATAGAGCTTGGGCAGACAGTACTACACCAACTGCACCAATACAATCCACCGGTGAAAGTTCTTCTCAAATGGGCAAAAGGCAAACTTGATGAAAGGTTGCTAGAAGAACATGATGAGAATAGGGAGCAATACAACGAGTTCCAAGTTTATTTACTTCAATATCCAAAGAAACTTAAAGATTTTAGAAGTAATCAATTGTTAGATTACTGGAAGCTTCAAGAACCACGATTTCCAACTCTTTCAAAAATGGCCCGAGATATATTAACAATTCAAGCTTCATCAGTTGCCCCGGAAAGTGCTTTTAGCCATAGAAGATTACAAATAGGAGATCATAGATATTCGTTGAAGGAAGACAATGGAGACAACAGTTTATTCAGGGATTGGATCAGAGCCGAGCAAAGAAAACTTCGGACTACCAGAAGTTAATAAGAAAAAAGAAAAGAAATATCTGGATCAAATTTTAAACGATAGAAGCGAAAAGAGTCAAACCGGCAATGTCGAACAAGAATATCCAGAAGAGAAAGAAGAACCAGCACAACAAACACCAAATAAAGCAAAGCCTACGACTATCCTCAAAAGATTAGCCAATATGTTTAAAAAAATGTATTTTTTTAAGTTAGGAATTTGAAATTACAAGTTTGAAAGTTTGACTATGAAGTATGTACTTTGCACCCTTTATGTTTTTAAAAAGTATCAATAAAATTGCTTCAAGTCTTGGAATTCCATCACAACTCTTGTGTTTTTATTTTCTTTAATTCATTCTTTGCGCAAAAATACTATAATTAATTTACTAGTTTCTAAATTAATTCAATGTTTGAAATTATCAAATTAATGCAAAGTTTGAAATTATCAAATTAATTCATTATTTGAAAGTATCAAATTAATTCAAAGTTTGAATCTAATTTCAAAGTTTAAAAATATATTAAAAGTTTTAAATTCAAAGTTTGAACTTTGAAATAAACTAAACATTCCAAATATATATAAAATTTTGTAATAATTTTTTGTTATATTTTCATAATTTACAAATTATCCATGACTTAAAATGAAAAATAAAAAGAGAAAAAATCAAAAAAAAAAAAAAAAAAAAACGGAATTCGGCCAAGCAGACCGGGCGGGAATCGGACCTTCCGGGCAGAATTTTGATGCAGCCCAATTTGAAATATAGTCGTTGGTGAACGACAAAAAAAGGCTATATTTGCCTCCTCACCCCCCTTAACGCCACCATACCTCCCCAACCTATTGTTATCTATATATACCCTATTATTTAATCAATTATATCACAATTCATCATTTTCTATCTATTTCTCACCAAAATTACTATCACAGGTTTTTTTTCTAAATTTCTATCAAAAAATCATTATGGTTGAAAATCAACCTATTGGTCCAAGTCAAAATGAACGTGAGGAACGACGACATTGATATTAAGTGTAAAATTTTATTACCAAAAATACTGTAACTCAAAAAGCTAAATGTACACTTTGTGGGAAAGAGTGACAACTTTACACTAGTGGTGGTCCTGGTGGACGGACGATGAAGTTTAGGTGCCACTTAAAAAAACAACATAATACAAAATGGGGTGCTCGGGCGGGAGGATTTTATCTGCGACGTTGAAGAACTGGTTAAGGGAAGATCTATGTAATTTTTAATTTTCTTGTTCGTCTTTTCAATTATGTATTTCTCAAATGTTCAATAAAGTGTTTGTCTTTCTTTTTCAAATTCAACGTTTCTTTAATTTACATTATCTTAAAACAGTTTTTATTCTATTTTAATTTTCATTGTATTTGTCTTAAAAACACAAAAAAAGAAAAAATTAAATACTACAAAAACTAGCCGGATCGGTCCGGTTCGGACTAAAAAATCGACCTAGCTGGTACTGGTATCGGTCTTGACCCGGCCCCAATTTTTCCACCAGATGAACCTGGCTGGATTGGCCGGTTCCGACCGGTTTCTGCCCCTCTAACTGATCGGATCGGACCGAAACTGGTAAAAAAAGGGTCCCACACTGGACCGGGCCGTTAGACAGGCTTATTATACACGCATCGGCATCCGAGCACCTTCTTTCCTGGAGGCAAGTTCTCGATTACCCATGTCTTGTTTGCTTCCAAATCTTGCAACTCTTGTTGCATAGCTATCTGCCGCCTTTCATCTTTCACGGCTTCGAAGAAAGATTCTTGTTCATATCCCTCAGTTATTGCTGCAGGGAAGCTAACATGCTTCGAAGAGAAATTATCACAATTAACATAGTGTGCTAAAAGATAAGGCGTATTTGAGGCTTGTCGAGCCTCGAGTGAACGATCAGATTTTCGGACACAAGTTGATTCTCGATGACTCTTTTTTGGACCATATTAGTTACATAGGCTCGCAAAAGAACGCTCTCTTTCTTTGTTCGCTTCCCTCGACCCAACTCTTCCTCCATAACCTCTGCTTCCTAGTGTCCGAGAATGACATCTAGGTTTGGATCGTCGTGATTCAACCCCTCATTCCCCGGATTCATTTCTACTTCCACTTTATCTTCATCCACAACATGCACTAGGGGATTCTCAACACCCCTCTCACTCTGACATCGTTCTTTTCTTCAACCACTTTGTCCACTTGGATAGTCTCATTACTCAGACTCTCTTTCACACCATCCTTTAATGCAAAGGGAAAGTCGTTCTGATAAAACATAATATCCCAAGACATCATATACTCTTTGGTATCTAAATCATACAACTTTCATGCCTTTTTCCCATTCAGATATCCCAAAAATATACATCGATGACTTCTACGTTCAAACTTATCACCCATTCGTCCTTGTTACAGGTATAACATAAATATTCGAACACTCTTAAGTGATTATAGTTCGGTGTCACACTCATCATGACATCATACAGAGTCTTCCCATTTAACACCGAAGAAGGAGTCTGATTAATCAAGTAACGCGCTATTAAAACACACTCCCCCCAAAAATCAATTGGTAAGATTTCTTTAAATCTAAGCACTCGGGCTACATTCAAAGTGTGTCGATGTTTTCTTTTAACTCTTACATTTTTCTATGGTGTTCCTACAGACGATATTTGAAAGAAGATTCTTTGTTCAAGAAAATATGCTTTCATTCTTGTAAATTTGGTTCCATTATCATTTCGGACAGTCTTGATTTATTTATGAAATTGTCTTTCCACCATTGCAAAGAAAATTTTCAATGCTTGACCGGCCTCTTTCTTATCAATCAACAAAAACACCATATAGCTCGTGAAAAATCATCAATAATTGTTAAAAAATAAGTGGTACCATACAAAATTTCAATTCTATACGGACCCCACAAGTCACAATGTAGCAATTAAAACCTTTTGAAGGCTTTATTTTCGCCAAAAGGAAAAACGGTCCTAGTATGTTTTTTCGGATGATATATATGACATGTTTTTTTATTTTCTTACCACTAAAATTCCTAAATTCTTGAATTGGAAGAGAATTTGTTAGAATCTTTGATGCCAAAATTCCAAGATATCCACTTTCAAATCTTTCACTCATGGTCCGGTCTGAAAATAGTACAGCCCATCCGTTTGTTCACCCATTCCAATCAACGTGCTTATGGTCCGATCCTGCATAACAGACAAGTCATTAGTCAATTGCCCACTACAATCAAACTGATCAATTAACTGAGACACCGAAACTAAATTGCACGTCATTCGGGGAATATAAAGGACATTTCAGAGAGTTGAGTTCTCATTAAGTTGGATTGACCCTTCTCTTATGGCCATAGTACTCCTTCCGTCGGGCAAACTACCAGTCAATGTGCAATGTCCCGTTGGTATATCAAACTATTCAACTCTTAGGTCATATGATTTGAGGCTTAAGTATGAATTATTCATGGACTATAAGTTGTCTTTTCATTCACTCAATCAGTTGTGTCCATCTTCTTTTGACACAAAAACCTCGACAACAGTTGCACCTGCTTAGTACTCAACTAGGGACACCGGCTCTCCTGAATCCCATTTTATCTAACGCACAAACCACATTTTCTCGTGTTTCTTCACGACCAACCGAAGTCCTATCGGGCATATCTGTTTCATGACTACTCAAAACTTCTTTCCTAGCACATGACTGATTTTCAATCCAA
Organism: Petunia x hybrida; assembly: GCA_037355625.1. Lineage (NCBI taxonomy): Eukaryota > Viridiplantae > Streptophyta > Magnoliopsida > Solanales > Solanaceae > Petunia > Petunia x hybrida. The sequence continues at coordinate 1,904,389 of JBBBVM010000690.1, read as the reverse complement.
GAGTCATATTTCCACCACTTTGGATACATAATGACCTCATAACAATATTTTGGGTTATGTCTTGAATAATTCCAATTTGGACACTTCACCCCTTCCCACTTATTTTTCACACTTCTCAGGAAGAATGTCACTCTTTTCGCACAAAAAGTTACAACTTTATCTCGGTTGCTTTATCCATGTGCGTTACTTCTCACTTTCTTCGTCTGCAAATCTTTCGAACCCACTCCAGGTCTCTTAATGGTTTCGTCCCCGAACGTGTTTTCTCACGACATTCAAGGCTGTTTGAACCATGTTGACACCAAATTTTGTCCCTCATTTTTCATAATTGGTTGTATTTAGCTTAAGAATGCATATTAAATTTTTCTAACAAAACTGCATTAGATGACATGCATTTACGTGTGTAATCCCTTATCCGTAATCCCATATTTATATAATATTTATCTAATTGTGAATATATTACATAATTACATCATTTAGGTTGTTTTCAAAATACTTTCACGATTTTGTAACTATTTATGCAATTTATATACTTGAATATCTATTTTACAATTATTTACATTCAATTAATACTACCTAAATTCATTTATAATTATTTTGAACTAATTATTATTTTTCCTAAGTCTATCATATTATTCCTCATATTTTATCAATTTTCTCTCTTATTTATTAGTATTTTTAAGCAAATTATTGGCCAATTATACCCACATATACACCAGATATACACTAATACACATGCTACATATATACATCACATTCTTTGGATACAAATCAGCCCACACGCGTCTACGTGGCGCATTATTGGCCAGGCATGTGTCCACGTCAGCCCCACTTCATTTTTCTCATTTTTCCCCTTAACCAAACACACCCCTTACCATAATTAAACCCTAACACTCATTTCCCTATCCCCTCTCCCATTTCAGCCGTCACCCCTTTGGCCCTCTCTCCCCTTTTCCCTCAAAATCGTCTAAGTTCACCCCAATCCCCACCGTATCCATCACGGCTCCACCTCCATAACGTTAATCACGCAACTCTCTCTCTCCCCTCTCTGTCCTTTCACACAAAAATGGGGACGAATCCTCTTTTCTCTCTCATGATTATTCCAACCCGAAAAGGAAAGCGAGAAAACAATAAAATCATGTCGAATCCGAACAAATCGAAGTCAATATTGGAATAGATAGAATACACACAAGGCAAAGATTGAAGATTTGAACTTGAATCAAGAAAAAATAAGGTCGAACAGGTCAAGCCATGACTAACCCGACCCGTCCCCTTGCTGGCCCGACCCGACTCGGAAGCATACATGGGATGAGTATGAAAGATTTGAGTACAAGCAATGTAAAGGCAGAAATGGGCCAGACCAGACCCGGTTATTCCTTCCTCGACCCGATCCGACGCCATTTCCGGGTAATACTGTCCATTATTTACTTTTACTTGGAATTATGTGTAAAATCACATTTGCCTATTAGTTTCTTTCTATAATTTGGATCCATGCTTACATGTTTGACAGATTAGAATTAAGTTAGTCGAATATTGGCTACGACTTTCGTATTACAAATCATGTCTTGTCGTTAATCCCGGAGTTTTGAATCTTTAAGTGTCCTGTTTTGAATCTGATTGTGTCATTTTCTCATTTGAATCTGCCCATATTGCACCTATACAATAATAAGAATTAGTTCATTGCAACGCTAGGTTAGCTATGTATTTCTCAAAAGTGATTTGCATAATTTCAAAAGCTGATATCACATTTAGAGTGATTCATAAGTTGTTATGTGCCCTTAATAGAATAATTGACTGAAAATTCCCTCTTGCAATATATGAATTCTTATATATGTTTGAACATGTATGTATGTAATATGCTGAGGAAAATAATAGGCTTTGAATTCAAAATTTGAATTAATTAGAGTTATTTTAGGGTAATTGACATGATATCAGTATATGTATGAGATTCAGTATGTCTAAGGATCCTTTATAATTATTTCACAATATATGCTTGATTTTGGTATTTGGTTGACTAATTTTATTTATGGGAATGTTTGATTGGTAGTTATCTCATTGATTTGCAACATAATCTTCTTTTTTTCCTTGTACATAAATTTACTGACTTCTATTCCCTTTTACTTGGAATTAAAATCCTTAAATTACTCTACCCTTACAACTATATAAACGAGCCTCTCCTCCCCTTTAACGGACAGACTGAAAACCACTTACATTCAGATTCTTACATGCTGAAAGACACAAAATTTTACTCTCTTTCTCTCTCTTTTCCTATCTTAAGAAAAAAAATTTCTTTGTTCCGTTGGTCTTGCTGGATATAAGCTGTTGTAGAACCATTACTTTTGTTGTTCCTCTATTCTAAAATCACCTGTTAGTTCTCTGTTGCCTTGTATCCAGTTGCTAAGGGATTAAAGTATAGCAAGGATCTGAACCAGGTGTGAAATTTGAGGCACAAGAATCAGGCTAGACTTCTTGACTCCATACAGTGCACACAGGGCACATCCATCCCTTTTTCTTTTGTATAAACATGTACCAATCCCGTAGACCCTGAATGTATTTGTTAGGATCATCCCCTGGTTTGTGTATTGGCGCCATAAGGTGCATAACTTGGCAGGTGAAAGAAGTAGTGAACCAGCCAGAACAATAGCAAACTATTGCTACAACTTGGGTACAAAGGGGCTATTCTCTATTCCTTGACTTTGTTATGCATGTGTTCAAAATTTAAAACTGAAAACAAGTTTATTTGTGCAAAATACAGAATCTGAAATTTATGTAAATAGGTTGGTTTAACAACAGATTACAAGGGGGTCATTTTCTGTAAAAATAAAAAAAGTGGCTAAAAATACAATCTGGATTATTTCTGCAAAAAATGTTAAAAGCTGAAAATCTAACTTGATTATTAGACTGTGCAGGTTTTATTCTGAATTTTAAAGTGGGTATATGATGTGATTGAAACTGATTTTAAAAAAGGGGTTATTTTTGCAAAAGGTTAAAATATGCAAGTCTGTTTTAATTCTGTAAAGAATTCAAAACGGGCCTGATTTTCAAAACTCACTGGTTATTTTTTGTAGGTATCAAACAATCAATTTTAAACTCTTTTTCCTTACAAACTAATTAATAGTTTGAAAAGGAAGTGATGGCTGTGGAGGTCAAGCCTACATTTTACAAAAATACGATATATATCTATACTATATTTTCATAAAATGTCAAAAATAATTTATCTTGCACTTTGTCCTATTGAATTAGTATATATATATATATATATATATATATACATACATACATATTTATACATTATTTATTGTCAAATCAATTGTCTTATATATACATATTTATAATACTATCATTTTAAAGGCCGTATTAGTTACATCTCCAACTCACAAATATGTCTTCTCTATGCAAGTATTTATAAATTATTTTCTAACCAAGTGTTAACATGACCTCACAACAAATAGCTACACGAGCAATGGTACAAGATAGCTAATATTTTGCTACTGCTCAAAGTGGCTAACATCCCTTAAATTGCTAAAAAATCTCATTGCCTCTACGTTCGAGAGTTTAGTGTATTTTTTGGGAAATATTTCAATTATTTTGAGTCAACTCTTAATATTCGTCCAGTTCTATATCTTTTGCAGAAATACCCTTTAGTTGTACCCTACTTGAGACCTTGGTCTTAGTTAGCTTAAGTTGATATTTTGTGCTAATAGTCTTATTCGCATACACCTTATATATTAGCTTTAGATCCCAAATTTCAAATCCGGTCGGGAACCACTTTTCGTGGGACTCGGGAAGTGCCTAACACCTTCTTCCTGAGTCCCGAGGGCTTCTTACCCGTAGAATCTCTTAGAAAAGACTTACTCGGAGTTAATTTAGAAACTTAGACACTTTAAGTGACCTAATGCGCATTTTAGACAAATTTATTAGGTGGCGACTCCAAACTCGTTCCAAACGAGTAATCCTTAGTCAAACCTGAACTTCGAACTCAATCCGAGCTCGAAAAATGGGGTGCGACAGAATGGCCACTCCGCTGGGGACTTCAAAGTCCTAACCACAACGGGTTCTATTTTGAGATTTCTATTGCTATTATTCATTTATATTATTGAATTGCTTTATTTTATTATTATTATTTTACTAACTTTTTTTCTTTCTTTATTTTATTATTATATTTGTATCATTGTAATATTTATGACATTTTCACTTATACTCCTCCACTCCTGGAAACGACACTTTGCACACACACGAGCGGTTACGTGGATCTCACGGCCGTTTCACTCTCAAAAAACCCTTTAGGGGGAACGGTTTGGAATATAATTGGTCCGTGGTACAGCCAACAATTCTAAACGTTCTCACCCCTTGGTTGTCCGCCTGGGGGGAACCATGTCCTTGTCTAGCAAACCCACTCTTGGAAGGTTCTTATAACACGTCCCACACTTCCACTATTTTCAAATCTTCCATAAATTTTGCAAAATCATTTTCTTTTAAACAATTTCACCTCATAATTCTTTCTTTATTGTCTAGTTTCTACTATCCATTTTTTTAAAACTAACTTGTTTGTTTTGTTTTTCTTACTCCTCATTTTTTTAAAATCATTTTTTGAAATACTTCAATATGTGCATCCTTTCCATAAAATTGCTGAAACTTTTTTTAATTTTCACTTAATTTGATTCTTCTTTAATTTTAATTTTGTCTAGTTTCTATTAATCCTATTTTTTCAAAACTAACGTGTTTGTTTCATATGTGCATATTTACAATACTGAATTTTTTTTTAGAAATTACGTGCATTTTTTTAAAAAAACTTGTGCATTTCTTTCACAACTCGTACATTTTTAACTTGTGCATGCATACCTTCCGCCACTCCTGGCAATTTTCTAAATCGTGCGTTGAAAATACAGTGGTTACGACCAACTCTTCCCCCACAAAAAATTTCTTTAGGAGGAACGAGTTGGAATCTATTTGGTCCAAGACGTTCCCGCTCCCGAGCCGTCCGCTTGGAAGGATAATAAAACCCGGTCTAGCTAACTCCATTCCTTTGTAGCGGCGCTAGGAATCATGCACCATGACATATCATTAGTCGGCTTGTTTCTAAGTCTGATAGGTCAAAATGTTTAAACAATCCGAACGGGTTTTTGACCCCCAAAGAGCATTGAACATGATCTATTTGGCATATACTTAAAGGACTGAATGTGCAAATGTGGACCGTCTATGGGAATTATTCTGCATTCAATGCCATTCAAGGGCACAAATGGTAACCGAAACGGAATCAAAAGCTCAAATTGAATAAGAAACGACTGTTTATTCCTAAGCGGTTGGAGTCAGTCTGTATTCAATGCTATTCAAAAGCACAAAAGGTAACCTAAAAGGCATTAAAGGCCCAATTTGACGCAGAAATGATCGCTTGATAGACGGGTTGACACATAATGCGCATTTATCCTTTGGGCATTATATAAAGACTGGTCATCCGTGGTTTGCCAAAAGCCCATTAGAAACTTTCATCTAAAGTGTCTAAAGGGTTCTCAACCCACAACGACACATCTTTTCATATTCTTTGTTGCATTGTTTTCAAAAGCTCATGCCATACGTTGATCATTTGTTTACAATAAAGCAAATCTTGGGCATTTTTCTCCTCTCTTTCCCTATCGTCCTTCACCTTTTCCAAAAGATCATGGCCAATAGAACATTTGACATGGTCGCTGAAATTCCTCAGTTGCTCAAAGATTGGTGGGGAAACCTAAGTATAGATCAACAAGACCGAGTTAAGGCAGTGTTGGGGAACCTTATTTCACTGATGGAGCATACGACAATGAAAGGGATAGTAGAAGCAGCAGTGCACTATTGGGATGCAGGCTGAGCAGTCTTCCACTTTGGAAAATGTTGAAGAACTTCACATTTGACATATCCCAGCTCTTAAATGATGCAGACAATACCATCTTCCAAGGAGATTCATCAGAGGCAAGTTCGGCCGAGGAAAACTCATCTGAGAAAGAAGAAGAAGAAGAAGAAGAAGAAGAAGAAGAAGAAGAAGAAGAAGAAGAACAATCTTCTGAGGATGGATCAGCATGAAAAATATTTACTTAGCCATGATCTAATTTCCAACCAATATTTAGTCTATTCCACTTTTCACACTATTTCAATATCAGCCAATGTAATAAATGCAATATTATCTCTTAGGCTCCCTATTTTGTTAGCAAATGAAATGAGACATGTGGCACAAAGCGCTTTTCAAAATGATCGTGCGTAAAATGGTCCTTCGCATTATAGGATGCATTCGTTACTTGATATGTGTGCATTGCATGAATTCGTCTATCGCTCTCTCTCCTTACCTAAGTGAATCTTTTCCACAAATTAAATCTCCCTCCGATACTTTCCTAGCTAATACTCAAATCCTGATCTTTTGCACATTCTGATTACTTCCTATTGCTAACTCAAAAACTTCCTTTTCTAAAAGGTCGGCTCAAGTTGAACAGTAAAATAGAAGATATGGCTAAACAGATTGCACTTATTGGTGATTTTTCAAAGCAAGATGGGGTTGTTGCGGCAAGTACTATGCGTATAGAGCAAAAAATTGACAGGGTAAGAGGTGTCATGGTCGGCCTCAAGGGCACCTCTAACATGCCACAAAAATTCCCGAAACTAATGTTCGAGGATCACTTTAGTGCTCCGGTCTACACTATCGCACCACTTGCCATACATGAGTGTGATCCAAAGAATTTTTCAAATTTACATTCGTTCATGGTTGGAAGAGAATTCAAAGGGTTAGCAGGAGGCAATCAGGAGATGGGAAGTAAGGAGAATCCACCAAATGTTGAAAAGGTTTACGCACATCAATCGGATATCAGCACGGTGAAAAAACTTCCGTTGTATGATGGAACTAAAAATCCATATGTATATTTGGGAGCATATGTACACCACCTAGAAAGTAAGGAACACGACGATGAACTCAAGAGAAAGCTATTTGTTAAGACACTTATAGGGTCAGCATTGATTTGGTATATAGGGCTAGACACAAGCAAATGGAATTCTTGGAGTGACCTGGTCGATGCCTTTATTAACCGATATAAATCCTATGGCGACCACCGTACATGCAATAGCTCGTTGAAAAGGAAAAGTGTTACAGGACCGATTTCTAAAAAGGTCTTAGGTAACAATTTGACTGAAGCACAATCTAAGGATATAAACGATGCAAAGAAAGGGAAAGCTACCATTTCCAAAACCCCGAGTCAAATCCCATTATCTCTCAATAACCAAACCATCATTCCTTTTCATGAACCACATGTTGTTATATTTGAGAAACTTAAGTCTATTGGGATGTTGCAGCTGCAACGTGGAGAAATCTTTACCCCGCTACCACCTCACTTTGATTCAGCCAAACATTGTGCATTTCACTCCAACATACCAGGTCATGACACCAATGAGTGCACCATTCTAAGAAATGAGATTCAGAGTTTAGTGGAAAGTGGAAAGATAGTCGAAGTGCCAAAGGGAAAACCTCAACTTATGTGGTGCCAACCTCTGACCTTCATGCCAACAGTTGAAGTGAACTCACAGTCAGTTAACCCAATTTCTTATCAGAATCCAACAAATAACACTAAGAATTGCTCTAATGATGATCCTCGCAAGTTCACTCCTATTGGTGCTGGGTCATATGCAAGTTTGTACGAAAGGTTGAAAGATGTAGGGATAGTGCACCCTATTGAAAGGAAAAACAAGGAACCGTGGAAAGCATATATGAAGAAGTCATGTGTTTACCATTCAGGCATGCTGGGGCATAATATTGATAAGTGTTTTGCTTTTAAAGAGAAGATTGAAAGGCTGATCAAGTCTGGAAAAAGCAAGATTGAAAATGCTAATGACGAAGCAATTGCAAATGACAAGGTCAAAGAGGCAGCAGTTTAATGACAGACATCCGAATACGAGAAGAGAGCTTCTAAGTCGCATAATCTTTGGAGACATTTATTTTACTTTCTAAGCAAGCTTTATGGCACATGTTTTTAAGATTTCCCCTTTATGTATTTTGAGCTATGCTTGACCTGATTCCTGTTAGTAGCAGGATACGTAGGCAGCCCACACCGGGTTCGGTCCCTTTATAATAAAAATTTTACTTTGCCCAATAAGGAAAGTTGGTGCAAAGTTTGGAAATGCAACATTTGGTTGGCGCTAAGCATGAAAGACAATAATGAAGTATCTTTTAAGAATGTATATGCATTGGTACAGGCTCAATTTACAAAGGAAATGATGATTGCACTCATTCTTTGGTGTTCGACAAGAGCCGACCTCCCTTTTGGTCATACGACACCCAACCTTTTCCATAACCTTGCACAGTTTATCACAACATCCTTATCAATGATTCATCAACCAAAATCTTTGCCTTGACTACTACATAAAGCCCTCAAGCAATCCTTTATAATCTCTTTACAATTTATCATAGTGTCTAATTCAAGCATTAGTCTATCAGATGCCTTCTAGGCATCTTCTTAGCTGCATATCTGACCTTTATGTGCTATTTCGTTTCAAAGTTTATAATATACTAACTCTGTTTTGCATATCTTATCATTTTTTAAAGGTTGCCAAGCATTTAAACACCGAAATTGGCAAAGAATCTGCATTAAGAAGAAGCCGAGATGACAAGCCGAGATGACAAGCCAAGATAAAATATTCACTTTTTGAGCAAAGTCTTCAGAACCTCAGACATATGACATCGAGAAAAACAAGACTCAACAGGACATTTCAGACAAATCTAACAATCTTGATTCTACTACTATGCAAGTTGTGGCAAGAGACAAGCAGAATCAGCTGGTAGTATATCCACATAAGAAGCACGTAAAAGAAATCCAGCCAAATGAACAGGAGGGTCTAAATGAAAAGCTCCATAATCTAGAAATGGTCGTAAAAGAAGAGATGAGTTTAAGGAACATTCAAAGTTTGAGGTATAAGGATTTTTGTCTACATCCGTATGTTGAGCTACCGTATGGATACAAAATTCCAAAATTCAACACTTCCGATGGAACAGGAAATCCCTTCTATCATTTGAAAGACTACAGTAACAGGCTAATTGGAGTTGGACATATCGAGGCTATCAGAATGCAATTGTTCATTCAAATTTTATCTGGATTAGCACTCATTTGGTACACCAAACAAGATTTTAGCAAATAACACACTCGGGAAGATTTGGCCCGAGATTTTGTCGATCAATACAAGTTCAACATCTGAAAGGATGTGCACCTATATGAGATGTACAAAGTCAAAAGAATGCAACACGACTCTTTTGAAGAATATTGACACGACCCAGAATCCGGATAGGCCGTGTGGGCACCCGACATCCTCCCCTAGACCCGTCAGGCGAACCCTTACCAATTAAATTAGGAAAATAAATATAATAGTTCATAAATAAGGACAAGACTTTTAAAAAAGATACAAACATATTGATACCTCTAAGCTGTACAAAAGAAATTACAGCTGACTACCCAACATACTAGGTTTAGGGCTATCCAGACTAGACATCTAAGAGTATGAAAGAAGACAAATACCTCCTGAAGGGAGCAAAATGCAACCGAAATAATAACCAATAAACTGGTGGCCATCCGGAATAAAAGCTGGCTCACCCTGACAGCTGAAGTCGTCTTCGATCCTTCACAACATGGCGAATTCAATCCTGGAGCGAACCTGCCGAAACGAAATAGATAGACAAGAAACAAACAACAAACAAGGGTGAGTCAAAAGAACTCAATAAGTGGGGCAGACTAGCCACCTCAAAGAATAGGATGGCTAGCCAGGGAGAAAAGAAACAGATAAACCAAATTCCTCTTATTTAAATTATAAAAAGGCAGAGCCAGATAATAACTAGAAATATGTATGGAATCACAAACTCATTAATAACCAGGAACGTAAGATAGCCAAAATATATAGGTATCCCAAACACATCAACAATCAGAAATACATCCTGTTGCGGCATGCAACCTGATCCATATATTCATCCTGTTGCGGCGTGCAACCCGATCCATATATTTATACCTTTGCGGCGTGCAACCCGATCCATATATTTATACCGTTGCATCGTGAAACCCGATCCCCCAAACCCAGAATACGAGCAAGAAATATATAGGCAAGCTGAGATATGTCCACGACATAGTATACATACCGCATACATAAAACACACACAATACACACAATAGTCAGTATGCGGTTCAATGAGATGGGATGAATGCGATACGATGAAATGCAGTCGCATATGCCTGATACCTATCTCCGACGCGGGACTCTCATCGTCTACCAGGAGATATATGCAATAATGATCCTTTACCGGCTCGGGACTCTCATCGATTACCGAAAAGTATATGCAATGATGACCCTTCACCGGCTCGGGACTCTCATCGATTACCGAAAAGTATATGCAATAATGACCCTTCACCGGCTCGGGACTCTCATCGATTACCGGGAAATATATGCAATGATGACCCTTCACCGGCTCGGGACTCTCATCGATTATCGGAAAATATATGCAATAATGCCCTTCACCGGCTTGAGACTCTCATCGATTACCAGGAAGTATATGCAATGATGACCCTTCACCGGCTCGGGACTCTCATCGATTACCGGGAAGTATATGCAATGATGACCCTTCACCGGCTCGGGACTCTCATCGCCAACTGAAAAGTATATGCAATAATGACCCTTCACCAGTGCGGGACTCTCATCTCCAACCGGGAAGTATATGCAATAATGACCCTTCATCGGCGCGGGACTCTCATCGCCAACCGGAAAGTATATGTAATAATGACCCTTCATCGGTGCGGGACTCTCATCGCCAATCAGGAAGTATATGCAATAATGACCCTTCACCGACGCGGGACTCTCATCGCCAACCGGGAAGTATATGAAATAATGACCCTTCACCGGTGCGTGACTCTCATCGCCAACCTGGACGTATATGCAATAATGACCCCTCACGGGCTCGGGACTCTCATCGATTACCGGGAAGTATATTTAATAATGACCCTTCACCGGTGCGGGACTCTCACCGCCAACCGGGAAGTATATGCAATGCTCAAAACCAGAGTGCAATGTTTATATGCTCAATGCAATACCAACAACAAGGCATAATATATAATATGTAATGTAAATTCAAAGCTAAGACGTAATGAATACGCCTATCAGCAGCTACACAAGTAAGGAACACGTGGTAGAAAATCCACGAGGCCAGGTGCCTCCAAAGAAATGGATATAAACAGTTACCTTTTCCAAAAGTTAGTACGGCTAATCAACAACCGCTTTATCCTTTGGTTTCCTTGCCAAACGATCCCACTCTATTCAATAAGCAGAAAAATATATCAATTTAGGCTAAAGGCTTCATTCCTCATATTTTAGGGCAATCCGGTTAGGAACCTGATACCTTATTTGCATACGCAATACGCAGGCCATGCCTATATACAGGGTTCTAAGTCACATAACCAAACCCCAAATAAATTACATTTATATGTTGCCCATAACTCACTGAGTACGAATATATAATCAATTCCATTATCGAGGTCCATTTGACCCTTTAAACTATTAATTGAACTTATTAAGACGATGTATAATATTTCAAGTTTTACCGTTAAAATATATTCAAACACACGTAATAAACTCAAATAATATATTAGGATCATTACCTAAATGTCTTGGGGTAAAAATACTATTTTTCTCCGGCTCTTTTTGCATTTTCTGGCATATTTTTGTTCTGCATGGTTTCCATTTTGTTTCTCTGTTTCTTCCTGTTTCTTGTTTTTTCTAAGCTTCAAAGTGAAGCTGCAGATATATATATATATATATATACATATATATATCCCTCCATCCGCCATGACACACTCTTTTTCTTCTTTTTTTTTCCCTTTTTTTGTCTTTTTCTCTTTTTATTTTCTTTTATTTTCTTTTTTTTTCGTGACGAAAATTAAAATAGTACGCTACGATATTGGAAATAATTCCAACTTTTGCATACAAGTTATACAAAATATATGTAGCATGCTCACTAAGGCGGATCTCAAATCGGGTTCTCAAAACTCAAGATGTGAATTTAAATGAAAAAAAGTCAAATTATTTAACTTTCGGCATTTTAGCGGAATCTAGCCGAACAACATCGAAATTCGCTTACGAAAGTTCACAAAAGTCATAAATAATCATACGAACCTAACGACGCTTTCGGATTTCGAATCGGAGCCCGTTTGCCAAAACCAAGCTCGAAAATCTCTTTTTAATATTTATCGACAATAAAAACTGAAACCTTCTTCCGATGCCTACCAAACGAGGTCTCATTTAGCTCAAATTTTACAGATAAGTCTCAATGGACCTTACAAATAGGTACTAATTGACATTACGAATATTTTAATATTATCGGTACACCAATCGGAGTCCTAACTTCCGAAACGAGTGACCGAGGTCGTTTCAAATATGCTACCCGATGGAGAATCGAAGCTTCTAAGATACACCCTCTTTTACCTGAAGAAGAGTTAGTTTCAACTTTCGTCCAAATCCAAGAAGGAATTTACGATGAGAAATTGCTCGGCGTTCAGGGACACGACTTTCCTAGTCTGATTCGAATAATAAAGGAACTCGAAATTGGCATTCAAAAAGGGAAGATCATTGGAAGTTCATCAGTGCACTATGTTAATCAACATTTTCAACCGGAGGCACTTGAGAATTTGCAAAGTAATGAAGAGGACAACACATTAGTCTCCATGGCTGGGCACCAAGCATAGTACAACCAGAATCAACAAAATCTACAATTTCATGATACTCCTGACTTACACAGCAGACAACCTCCCCACTGTCAGGATTTTCAACAAAAACCTTATCAAGGTCAACGCAATCGTCACCAGATAAAAAGGATGAAGCCTCGCCCATTTACTCCTCTAGCTTAATCTCTGACAAACATATTTGAAAGACTGAGGGATCTAGGGGTATTGCAGCCAAGAAATGGATGAGTTCCTCGTTCAGATTTTGATCCATCAAAAGCTTGCGCATATCATTCGAACATTCAAGGTCATGACACTGAAGAATGTCCAGCATCGAAGCACAAAATTCACAACTTGATTGAAAAAGGCTAGATAACAGTACAACAAGAACCACCAAATGACAATGCCAAGTCTCAAGCTGCAAATACAATCTATGTTCAAGGCAATCCATCGAAGACAGATCCGAGGCATTTGAAGAGTAAGCGCAGCACATGAAGGCAACCCATCACCATGTAAAATCTACAATCTCTACATTGGACTCCCTTTTTGCTCTTTGTCCCTACTTTGTACCTGAACTACGTATGACTTGATTATTGTATTGACGAGATATGTAAGCAACCTACTTGGGAAGGGTTTATTATAATAAAATTCTTATTTTCCCCTAACCAAGATAAGCACAATTTTTGGGACATCCTCCTAATCCAATACACACTCAAAAGTTTTCAAGCTAAAAGTTGAAGAAGTATTCGCAAAAAAAATTTTCAAAGATATCGCATCAAAGGACAAATGCAGATTCGAGCCGACACTCAGGTGTTCAATGCAAGGCAACCACTTTGTTTTAAATTGACAATTTTTTCTTTGAGAGCAGATCTTTTCTTACAAATACAAGACTCGCAAGAAATACAATAATCTGAGGATGAATAGCTCCAGTTCAAATACCTGACATGCACTAGAGGACTGCACTTACAAGCTTTTGGACATGGCACCTCAAATACGACGTTTAGCCTCGTCAAGCTTAAAATATGACGACTAGCCACGTCAGGCTTAAAATACGATGCTTAGCCACGTCAGGCTAAAAATACGACGCTTAGCCACGTCAGGCTTAAAATATGACGACTAGCCACGTCAGGCTTAAAATACGACGCTTAGCCTCGTCAGGCTTAAAATACGGCACTTAGCCACGTCAGGTTTAAAATATGACGACTAGCCACGTCAGGCTTAAAATATGATGACTAGCCACGTCAGGCTTAAAATATGACATCTAGCCACGTCAGGCTTATAATATGGCGATTAGCCACATCAGGCTTAAAATATGACGACTAGCCACGCCAGGCTTAAAATATGACGACTAGCCTCGTCAAGCTTCAAATATGACGACTAGCCACGTCAAGATTAAAATATAACGATTAGCCACGTCAGGCTTAAAATATGACGACTAGCCTCGTCAGGCTTAAAATACGACTACTAGCCACGTTAGGCTTAAAATCCGACGCTTAGCCTCGTCAGACTTAAAATACGGCGCTTAGCCACGTCAGGCTTAAAATACGACGACTAGCCACGTCAGGCTTAAAATACGACGACTAGCCACGTCAGGCTTAAAATATGAAGACTAGCCACGTCAGGCTTATAATATGGCGACTAGCCACATCAGGCTTAAAATATGGCGATTAGCCTCGTCAGGTTTAAAATATGACGACTAGCCTCGTCAGGCTTAAAATATGACGACTAGCCACGTCAGTTTAAAATATGACGACTAGCCTCGTCAGGCTTAAAATATGACGACTAGCCACGTCGGGCTTAAAATATGACGATTAGCCTCGTCAGGCTTAAAATATGACGATGAGCCCCGTCAGGCTTAGAATATGACTATTAGACCTGTCCGCTTTAGAATATGACATGACATATATTTTATTTTTGCAAGCACTACTATAATAGGCTTATCCGCCTTAGAATGAGATATACACATATATTTTATTTTATTTTTGCAGGCACTACTATTAAGCTCGTCCGCCTTAGAATTGGACATACACGTATGCTTTGTTTTGCAGGCACTATTACTGTAAGGTGATCTATCAAAGGCAAGAAACTGGGGCAAAATTTTTGAGGATTTCTCATCCTCAAAAATTCCAAAAGATGTAAGTCAACACTGGGGCAAAATTTTGAGGTTCCCTCAAAATTCATTAAAGATGGATTACTCGCAAGCTTGAGGAGAAGCAACGAGGAGATCGCATTGCAGCAAAGAACGAGGCACCAGTTTCAAGGAGGATGCACAAATCAACCCTTCCCCTCTCCCCAAAAACTCACAAATCTTTCTTTGAGTGCAGGCACAGAATAGTAATTACAACAACAAAACACGACAACGCATGGGGAAACACCACAAGACACTCTTCGACATTCGAGCTATCCCTTTGAGCCCTTTCTCACTCTCTCACACTTGCTTTCAAAATCATTTCCCTATACGGAGATCGTGCAATTACAAATTTTCAAATACGCATTGTACACCATTCTAAAACTCCTTTTGAAAGCCTAGACCCTTCAATTATGCTTTTGTTCTTTCATCAAATCATTTATTCCCGCTCAAATTCAAAACCTCCCTTATGCAAACAAGTAATCTACCCAATCCTTTAAAGAGAAGGCAGTTTGCATTCTTTCTAATTGATGCTTACCTCATTTGAATCTTTCCTGTTTGTTAATCGTGCATGTTTTCGTGCCTAATCGTGTTCATCTGTTTGAATCATGCAAATTTACCGTTCTTACTCCTCATACTTGGACAAATTAACTCTTGACACCTAAATTATGCATCGCATACATCTCACACAGGCATCATGCCATTCTAGAACTTCACACAATCTTATTCTCGTACAACCCGAGATATGTAGACAGCTCGGAGACCAGAGTTCGGCCAAAACACCCCAAAACCCTCATTTTGCCTTCCAACATTTTGCCCGCCTGTCGTGCCAAAATTGGCTACTCCATCAACTATCTTTGCCCGAAGATTCTTTCAT
Source organism: Petunia x hybrida (assembly GCA_037355625.1). Classification (NCBI taxonomy): domain Eukaryota; kingdom Viridiplantae; phylum Streptophyta; class Magnoliopsida; order Solanales; family Solanaceae; genus Petunia; species Petunia x hybrida. Next base: position 1,888,686 of record JBBBVM010000690.1, on the reverse strand, counting down.
CATCCCCCGGCAAAGAGGGGCAGTTGTTGACACCCAATTTTGTCCCTCATTTTTCATAATTGGTTGTATTTAGCTTAAGAATGCATATTAAACTTTTCTAACAAAACTGCATTAGATGACATGCATTTACGTGTGTAATCCCTTATCCTTAATCCCATATTTATATAATATTTATCTAATTGTGAATATATTACATAATTACATCATTTAGGCCATTTTCAAAATACTTGCACGATTTTATAACTATTTATGCAATTTATATACTTGAATATCTATTTTACAATTATTTACATTAAATTTATACTACCTAAATTTATTTATAATTATTTTGAACTAATTATTATTTTTCCTAAGTCTATAATATTATTCCTCATATTTTATCAATTTTCTCTCTTATTTATTAGTATTTTTAAGTCAATTATTGCCCAATTATACCCACATATACACCAGATATACACTAATACACATGCTACATATACACATCACATTCTTTGGATACACATCAGCCCACACGCGTCTACGTGGTGCATTATTGGCCAGCCACATGTCCATGTCAGCCCCACTTAATTTTTCTCATTTTTCTCCTTAACCAAACACACCTCTTACCATAATTAAACCTTAACACTCATTTCCCCTATCCCCTCTCCCATTTCAGCCGTCACCCCTTTGCCCCCTCTCTCCTCTTTTCCCTCAAAATTGTCTAAGTTCACCCCAATCCCCACCGTATCCATCACGGCTCCACCTCCACGCCGTTAATCACGCAACTCTCTCTCTCCTCTCTGTCCTTCCACACGAAAATGGGGACAAATCCTCTTCTCTATCTCACGATTATTCCAACCCGAAAAGGAAAGTGAGAAAACAAGCAAATCATGTCGAATCTGAACAAATAAAAGTCAATATCGGAATAGATAGAATACACACAAGGCAAAGATTGAAGATTTGAACTTGAATCAAGCAAAAACAAGGTCGAACGGGTCAAGCCATGACTGACCCGACCCGTTTCGTTACCGACCTGACCGAACTCGGAAGCATACACGGGATGAGTATGGAAGATTTGAGTACAAGCAATGTAAAGGCAGAACTATATAAACGAGCCCCTCCTCCCCGTTAACGTACAGACTGAAAACCACTTACATTCAGACTCTTACATGCTGAAAGACACAAAATTTTACTCTCTTTCTCTCTCTCTTCCTCTCTTAAGAAAAAGTTTTTCTTTGTTCCGTTGGTCTTGCTGGATATAAGCTGTTGTAGAACCGTTACTTTTGTTGCTCTTTTATTCTAAAATCACCTGTTATTTCTCTGTTGCCTTGTGTCCAGTTTTTAAGGGATTAAAGTATAGCAAGGATCTGAACCAGGTATGAAATTTGAGGCACAAGAATCAGGCTAGACTGCTTGACTCCGTACAGTGCACATAGGGCACATCCTTCCCTTTTTCTTTTGTATAAACATATACCAATCTCGTAGACCCTTAATGTATTTGTTAGGATCATCCCCTGGTTTGTATATTGGCACCATAAGGTGCATAACTTGGCAGGTGAAAGAAGTAGTGAAGCAGCCAGAACAATAGCAAACTATTGCTACAACTTGGCTACAAAGGGGCTATTCTCTATTCCTTGACTTTGTTATGCATGTGTTCAAAATTTAAAACTGAAAACAAGTTTATTTGTGTAAAATACAGAATCTGAAATTTATATAAACAGGGTAGTTTAACAACAGATTACAAGGGGGGTCTTTTTCTGTAAAAATCGGAAAAAGGGGCTAAAAAATCAATCTGAATTATTTCTGCAAAAAATGTTAAAAGCTGAAAATCTAACTTGATTATTAGACTGTGCAGGTTTTATTTTGAATTTTAAAGTGGGTATATGATGTGATTGAAACTGATTTTGAAAAAGGAGCTGTTTCTGCAAAAGGTTAAAATCTGCAAGTCAGTTTAATTCTGCAAAGAATTCAAAAAGGGACAGATTTTCAAAACTCACTGGTTATTTTTTGTAAGTATAAAACAATTAATTTATAAAATCTTTTTCCTTACAAACTAATTAATAGTTTGAAAAGAAAGTGATGGCTGTGGAGGTCAAGCCTACGATTTACAAAAATACGAAATATATCTATACTATATTTTCATAAAAATATCAAAAATGATTTATCTTGCACTTTGCCCTATTGAATCAATATATATATATATATATATATTGACTCTTATGCTTATCTATATACATATTTATACATTATTTCTTGTCAAATCAATTGTCTTATATATACATATTTATAATACTATTATTTTAAATGCCGTATTCGTTACATCTTCAACTCACAAATATGTCTTCTCTATGCAAGTATTTATAAATTATTTTCGAACCAAGTGTTAACATGACCTCACAACAAATAGCTACACGAGCAATGGTACAAGATAGCTAATATTTTGCTACCGCTCAAAGTTGCTAACATTCCTTAAATTGCTAAAAAATCTCATTGCCTCTACGTTCATAGTTTAGTGTATTTTTTGGGAAATATTTCAATTATTTTGAGTCAAGTCTAAATATTCGTCCAGTTCTATATCTTTTGCAGAAATACCCTTTAATTGTACCCTACTTGAGATCTTGGTCTTACTTAGCTTAAGTTGATATTTTGTGCTAATAGTCTTATTCGCATACACCTTATATATTAGCTTTAGATCCAAAATTGCAAATCCGGTCGGGAACCACTTTTCATGGGACTCGGGAAGTGCCTAACACCTTTTTCCCGAATCACAAGGGCTTCTTACCCATAGAATCTCTTAGAAAAGACTTACTCGGAGTTAATTTAGAAACTTAGACACTTTAGGTGACCTAATACGCCTTGTAGAGAAATTTATTAGTTGGCCACTCCAAACTCACTCCAAACTCATTCCAAACGAGTGACCCTTAGTCAAACCCGACCTTCGAACTCAATCTGAGCTCAAAAAACGGGGTGCGACAAACCAACCTCGCCCATTCATCGTCGGGCTTGATTTCACACGGAGACCTCATCTCTCACACACCATTCCCTTGATTTCATTGAGAATTTTTCACGATTCTGACAGATCCAACGATGGCTCTAACACCATATAAAAATTAAAACAACAAAACATGAATTTGGTGGTGAAAACTTCTTACCATTTTTATTTAATGATGACAAGCTAACCTAACTATGTCACCATGTAGCTAATGGGCTTGGCCCAATACATAAAATAAAACCTAGCTAACTGATTACAAGTATATCCCTAAGAAACTTACACTATTTACATATATACATTTTTCTTTCATTGATGTAATATTGATAAATAAGGATAATCTAAGAAATTATACTTTCATTTAATATTTTTTTTATGAACATGAGAAGAGCTTAAAAAAAATAAAATGAGACTCAGGGAGTAATGGTACAAATTTATAAAATACGTATACACAGATGCCTAAGAATTTTAAGACCTTTTTGTAGAAAAACTTTATATATAAGGAGATAGCGGAGGGTGTGGAGAAGGATAATATATGGTGAACCAAAACCCCAACCTACACGGTGGATGTTTAGGCAGCCCACCAATGAAGCTTTCCTAAATCAAACTTCGACATTTAAAAATTTAAGACTTTAAAAGTAACAAAACACCGACATTGACGTCAGTCTATACCAGAACACACGATCTTATACAATTTAAATAGATAGCATAAAACTCTACCTTGAAATCAAAATAATTTCTAATCTATAATTTCTAATACTATATTGAGTAAAAAATCAATGAGGTTTATATTAGCAAGGTTCGAAGCTGGGTGAGGTTGAAAGCTTCTATTCATGAGCTCTCCAAGGCTCGCCCAGCTCCCGAGGACAGGTGCCTCAAGCACGAAATGGATGATGGCCACAAGCTGGCCACACGAGGCGATTGGAAGATATCCATCACGAGGCAAAATATTCACCCTCGTAGAAGATTCCGCTCCACGAGTTCTCACTTCTATAACTGTCGACCGTTGCCCATGACTTAAATGAGGAGATCATGGGTAGACCACGATTAAACGTGGAGTAAATGCCATTAAGTGCAGTGAATGTTGCCCTTGCCCTTGCCCTTGAAAGCTATAAATGACCTTGTAAATATTATGTAATGCATCCAAAAATATATCTAACACACATATAATTTGTCTTGAATTTCTTGTCTCATTTTCTTTACTTAAATTTTGTCTTTTTTGTTGCTTTGATACGAATAATTGCTAGTTAACCTTATACAAATTCGATTTGTGACTCCAATCAGATTTAGGCCAACACAAATTAGTGTCGTCTATGGGGAACAAGCAATAACGTTCATTCCAAAATCATATTCTCAGCTTTACAGGTTACTTCTATTAACATCACCCAATGGCAGACAACACCAACACCTCTGATAACATGAAAATCTAAACCCCTGACCCAACAACTAGCGTCACCTTGTAAGGGGATGGAACACCTATAACCCTGCCAAGCTTAACACCACCTGGTTTAACGCTACCTGGCTTAACTCCACCTAGTTTAACGTTACCTGGTTTAACATCACCTGGTTCAACACCTCCCAGCCTGACACCCGCCGGTTTGATTCCGTCAACTAGCTTAAATCTCCCAATTGGTGTTATTCCACCAACTGGCCTCTCATCATCAAGCTCAAACGAACCATTTCAATTGTATGTGATGGTGACTTTGCAACGGCTTCAAGAGCAGTTCGCCGCTTTTTCTTGAAACGAGAGGAATACATCAAATTCTGCCGAGCCCACACTCAATGGAAGCATCCCGAGCGTTGTTCCTACGGGCACAACAACATGGGGGCTTCCAAACAGCGCTGCGTCTGGGGGCTCGGGCTCTGCGCCTCTGGGGAATCAACCCTTCGGGGTAGCTCTAACGTTGGCTGAAACTAGCATCCCATCGAATTTTGAGAAGTAGAAGAAAGAATTTGAGGCCAGCATGGAAAAACGGCTTGAAAATGTCCCTGCGGTCAGGAAGCCTCAACGAGCAATAGATATTGAAAAATGCAGGCAAAAACCTTTTAAGCCCGAGGCCGCTCCTTCTCTCATTCACAAGCATTTCAACATGTAAATCTTGAAAACATATGATGGGACAAGTGATCCTATGGTTCATATAACTGAATACATGCTATGGTGAAGAGCAAATGATTTGACCCTGGTGGAGAGGGAGTCAATGTTCCTTAAGAAGTTTGCTGACACGCTTGAGAAGGGAGCGCTGCGCTGGTATATGCACCTCCCATCGCAATCGATATCAAATTTTGAGGAGTTGGCTGACATGTTCATCAAAGCTCATACTGGGGCCCAGAAGATCCTCAAGCGAAATGAGGACATCTTCGAGGTCAAACAAAGATACCTCGAGCCGATCAAGGACTTCCTGGAGCGCTTTCAGGCTGAAAGAATGGACTTGCTGAAAATGGATGATGCTCGGGCAGTCGTGGCTTTTGAAGTAAATCTGAATGTGAGTAACTTACAAGCAGCTACCGAGCTGAGGAAGGAGCTCCAACAGTACCAAGCCCAGAGCTGGGGTGAATTGCATGACAGAGCCTCTACGAAAATCAGGCTCGAAGAGGCTGAGTGGAGGATAATAGGTCGGTATAATTCGTACCGAGGCCAAGAAGAGTCGTCTCGATGCGTCGATGCGCTACGAGGGAATTCAAAAGGGTGATACGAGCCTTACAATTTGCAAAGGCAACATTTAAGCCAGCGCCTCGGAGGTTAGCAACATGTGAGTCAGAGGTTAGGGGAAAAGGTTAGCACCAATGCTAATCAGATAGCTCCTCGGGGCCATCCTTGGTGGCCAATGATAAAGAATTGCCTCAAATCTCTGAGTATAACTTTAATATCTCCACTTCCGAGCTGGTGAATACCATAAAAGGAATGACTGATTAAGGTGTGAGGCTGCCAAGAGATATGAGAACGGCTCCATGGAAAAGGGATCAAACTCAGCACTGTGAGTTTCACATGGATTATGGGTACGCCACCGAGGATTGCAAGGTGATGCAACTTGAAGTGGCTCATCTTCTCAAGAAAGGTGTACTAGTTGAGTATCTTACTGACAAGAGGAAGCAAAATTTCTCCAAAAACAGTGGAGGGGGATAGCCACCGAAGGTGGAGTCTCCAAAAAGAGCAGTGAACGTTGTAACTGGGGGGGGGGGGTCAGAAGTGAATAATGTTAATTTCGCGGCTGCGAAGAAATTTTCAAAGCTTTCCATTATTGTGGAGAGAAGGACCCGAGTTGGTGGGTCAAAGAATGAGATTGTGTTTGATACTGAAGATTGTGATAGGATGATATTCCCTAATCACTATGCTATGGTAATCATGTTAACTATTAATGACTGCGACGTCAAAAGGGTTTAGATCGACCCTGGTAGCTCGGTGAACATCATAAATTATGGGGCTGTGAAGAAAATGTTGTTAAAGGACCTCTTCGTCCCGAAAGCAACAATATTGACAGGGTTCAACAATTCAACTGAAAAATACTTGGGGAAATTACTCTTACTACGACTGCCGAGGAAGTAGATAAGAAGACTGTTTTCCAAGTAATGACAGAGTATATGGCTTATAATGTTATCCTGGAAGGCCTTGGATCCATAAAATGAAGCTGCTCCATCCAGCTTACATCAGGTAATAAAGTTTCAAACACCATGAGGGATTCGTGCAATTCGAGGAGAACAAAGAATAGCTCGTGAGTGTTACTCGATTGCGATGAAGAATGGAGTAGCTTTGGTTATGCCATCTAAATAGCAATTACTAGGCCCGGGGCCCGACGTCAAGGCTTGTTACCCCTCGTTAAAATCAGACTTGAGCCCACAGTTCAAAGCCGTCGATGCTGGCCGAGTGATGGTCACCCCTCGTTCTCTTCACCTATCCTTTTCAAGAAACTGAGAAAGCGAAAATCAGTGCTCGGGTCCGCATTCTTCTCACCCGAACATTGGGGGGGGGGGGTGAGAAGGGAATAGTACAACTGGGGACTTCCAAGACAAAACTTGAAGACTGTTGATCCGCACACCGGGGATTGTTCCTTTAATTTATTCTGTTGTCTGATGTTATCGCTAATAAAAGTTTGCTTAAGTTTTGCCTAAGTCGTGCAATGAATGAAACTTATGTAAATCAGCCCGTATTCCATCAATAAAACTTGAACTTTTTTTCCTTTTTACTTGATGCCTAAAAGCCTATTTTTCATCAATGCCACGGCTCGTGAACGAGACATCGTTCTAAGCTAGCTTCGTTTATACATTATCTAAACACTTGCAAGCAACAAACTCAAACGATATGAAATCTTCAGTACGAAGTAAAAGATTGTGATATTCTGAATATTCATTTAATGCCTCGAAGTCCAGACATGAGAATTTATAAAGCATCGGCCCAAAGGCTTAAGGCTCGAAGCCTAGATAAAAAACAAGCGGAAAAGCTTATTCAGACGAAGCTTCAGAATCCTTGTCATCCACATCTCAACTTTCGCTGCTCAAAGGCAAATTGTTCATCAACCACTGAGCCTTGGCAACATTCTCCTGTGCCTTAGCTATTTCCTTGTCAAAGTTCACCGCGACTTTGGACAGCTCGAGAGTTCTCAGCTTAGTCTGGATGATAGCCTAATTTTTCTTAGCCAATTCCAACCCCGCTATCACTGCCTCGTACTCAGCTTCATTATTAGTTAATTTCCCAAATTTCACCGAATGTCTCAACTTCTCCCCAATTAGGGTCACAAGCACTATTCCTAGCCCCGGTTCGTTGGAATTCGTTGCACTATCAATGAAAAGTTTCCATATTCCATCAGCTGGACCCCTCGAAAGCAGATTTTCTTTTTCTGCCTCGGGGAGTATCCTAGCACTGATGTCGGTTATGAAGTCTGCCAACACTTGAGATTTTATGGCAGCCTGAGGCTGGTATACAATATCGTATTAACTCAAGTCAACCGCCCATTTATATAACCTCCCCAAAAATTCAGGTTTATGCAATATTGTTCTCAAGGTGAAGATTGTAACTAAAGCTTGGGATGGTATTGAAAATAAGGGCGAAGCTTCCAAGCTGCCATAATTAAAGCAAGCGCTAATTTCTCTAAATGAGGGTACCTTGTTTCAGCATTGAGAAGAGTTTTGCTTCCCGTCCTCTTCTCGAACCAGCACAGTGCTAACAGCTACCTCGGAGACAGCCAGGTATACCAACATCGTCTCCCCATATTTTTTTTACCAATCAGCGGAGCGTTCGCCAGGTAGTGTTTCAGTTCTTTCAATGCCTCTTTACATTCAAGATCCACTCGAAGGTTGTGTTCTTTTTCAAACCAGAAAAGAACTTATGGCATTGCTCGGATGTCCTTGAGATGAACCTACTAAGCGCAGCAAGTCCACCGGTCAGACACTGGACTTCCTTTGGGCTCGTCAAATCCTCGAGAATTTCTTGTATAGCCCTTATTTTATCAGGGTTTGCTTTGATGCCTCATTCAGAGACGATAAACCCCAAGAATTTTCCCGAGCTATCCCCAAAGGCACACTTTTCAGGGTTCAACTTCATACAATATTTTCGTAAGATTGCAAAGGTTTCCCTCAAATGATTTAAGTGATCCTCCAACTGAATTGACTTCACAAGCATGTCATTTATGTAAGCTTCTATTCTCAGCTTAGTTTGGATGATAGCCTAATTTTTCTAACCTCGAGCCTTAGTATCACAAGACTTCAGCTTAGCTTAGATTTTGTACTTGAGCCTGGTCGAGAACATTGCCTCTTCGTTCTGAAGAATCTCAACTAGGGCCTCGAGGGTCTGGGCTTAGACTTCAAGCTCGTTCACCTTCGACGAAAGCTCTTTCCACTGGCTGTGGAGTTGGTTATTCAGGTCATCGATTGTCGCATTTTCTGCTTCAATCTCACCTCGGAGAATCTCTTCTTGAGCTCTTTTTTCAAATACAATCTTGGTAGCGGCCTCTCGAGACTTGTCAAGTTCAAGGTTAGACTCCTCAAACGCTTTACGAGCTTGGTCCAAGTCCACCAAAGAATTGAGCAAATTCTTCTCAAGATCATCAATCTTGTCCTTTAAATGGTCCCAGTGACCCCCAATCCTCCTCAACTCTTCTGCTCGACCAGCCTCTATCTCGGCTGCTTTCATAGTGTAAAAAAGACTCTGCAAAAGTAAAGAGTTCAAGGTGGTGCTAATAAAGTCAAAGGGTAAAGGAAAAATGAGGTAAAAGAGTAAAAAACTACATAAATCGCATGCTGAGACGCGAAAGCCATCAGGCCATCGATTGGCAAGCCCTCGATGCGTTCCCGCGCTGATTGGCCGAGAAAATCCAAAAGGCTGATGGAAACAACCACTGTGTCATCTAGCATGCACAGATCAATGGGGATGCTTATCAGCCTAAGGCTTGCAGCAAAAGAAGAGGGACGGTCTGCCCGAGCAGGACCTTCATCTATCCTATATTCACCCTGAGCAGGGTCATTAGTCGCCCACTCTATGGCAGAAAAATTTTCGGCCTCTTTGGTCTTGCCCTTGGCTCTATCCACCACTCGAAATTCCTCATAGTTAACCACCGCGACTTCATCGCAAGCCTCCCCACATGAAGGCTCGACTACTTGGTCATGCTGAGGATTTTCAAGTGACTTGGCCCGAGGGCATTTAGCTCGAGAAGAGTTGGATGCCGCGCCCATCCTCTTCTTTTGAGCTTTAGTTGTACCCACTGAGTCCTCCAACTCCTTCAAACTATCCCCTGCTTCGGGGACCCCAATCTCTAGCTTCTTTCCATTCTTCTTTTTCTTCTTCCCCTTTTTCTTCTCTTCTTTCTCTTTCTCTTCTTCCTCCTCCGGTTCGGTAATCGTTTTGTTAGGGAAACCTATAAAAGAGAGAGAAGAAGGCTTAATTCACATTTATCGTGCCGTTTGAACGACCATTGGTTCTCTTTCAACGCCGCCAGGACCATCCCTGATCTCTCAGGCCTCAACTTGGAATCGATGAGTGCTTGAACCCATTCAGTAAAACCCTCTGAGGGGTTCATAGGAAGTTTGTTTGTTGGAAAAAAAATAATGAGTTGGTGAAAACCTGAGGAGTTGTAAAGGGTAAAGAAGAAGTCAGGGGTCTGCAACTTACGAGTCCCGTTCCACACTTTCGGGAACTCCGCCTCGGAGGAGAGAATAGCAGTGGGGATAAGAACGAATTGATCGCACCAAACACGGTCCTCGGTGTCGTCATCCTTCGTTATTATGGAGAATTTGCCTCGTTTCCTTAGCTGGACAACCCCATCTTTGTGCACAGTGGGGAAAAAAAAGGAAATGAGGTGATCAAAGGAAAATCAACTTTGGCTCGTTGGCTCAGAAAGTCGAGGCACTGAATGATCCTCCAAACACCAGGACCGAGCTGAGCCAAACAAATGTTGTATATTCAAAAAAAGTATCAGGTATGTGATGAATTGAAAGTGAGAAACCTATAGTAAATAAATAGGTGTAGACGAACGAAAAATCAGGGATTCTGTCGAAAGTACAACGTTCTGGGGTCGGGACTATAATTTCGCCCTCGGGTTCCCAGCCACAGTCTTTACGAACCTGATCTACGAGGTCTTGTATGATCAGGCTGGGGACTCTTGGACTGGAACTTTTCTATTTTTCTCAAGATCAGAAGTCGATTGCTTCTGCATCTTGAAGTCTTTACTGTGATCAAATTTTGAAGGGATCACATGATGGTGTTTTAACTCCCCGACGAAGGATTTTTTTTGTGGGATGTGAAGCTTCAGTGGCTTCAGCATTATTATCAGTAGTGGTGGCTTCTTCAGGAATAGATCCATCGCCACCAATTGATACTTCTACCTGAGCGGCGGTGCCGCAGTGGTCAGAGATCGTTTCTTGGTCACTTTCTTCTGGGGAAGTTACCCTCAATGGTACAGGCGTACCAGTTAAAACCTCGCTCATAATTGTAGGAGTTTCATATATTATTCTTGCCTCTGAGGATTTTGAAGAATTCTTAGAAGAAGACATGGCGATAAGATTTAAACAAAGAGGAGAACTGCAGAAAAATTTGTTACAATTGATCAGAAGATTTGGTAAATGATACAAGTAATGGACAAGTTTGAAGTTGTATCAGATGGGTAGTACTCAAGTGCTTCGAAGAGTCGTCATTATTACCTTTACATTGGGAAGGTAAAATGAAGGGTTACAACTGCTCAGAAAATGCCGCGTGGAGAATATTAGGCGTTGAAAGGATGGTTAACTTTTCAAATTCCATGGTGGAGAATTGGCCACGTCGATTCCCACCGAATTGAATCAACCCTTCGAAAAATTTTGGCTATTATCCGAGGAGTGGGGAGACTATCTGTATTGAGTAAAAAATCAATGAGGTTTATATTAGCAAGGCTCGGAGCTTGGTATGGTTGAAAGCTTCTATTCATGAGCTCTCCAAGGCTCACCCAGCTCCCAAGGACAGTTTCCTCGAGCACGAAATAGATGATGGCCACGAGCTGGCCATATGAGGCGATTGGAAGATATCCATCACGAGGCGAAAGATTCTCCCCCGTAGAAGATTCCACTCTACGAGCTCTCACTTTTGTAACTGCAAACTGTTGCCTATGACTTAAATAAGGAGATCATTGGTAGACCACGATTAAACATGGAGTAAATGCCATTAAGTGCAGTGAATGTTGTTGAAACGACCTTACATATTTCTTTCTTTATTTAGGACCCCGATGGGCATGCCGACAATTTGAAAATCTTCGTAAGGTCTATTAGGATCTGTCTGTAAAATTTGAGCTAAATCAGACCTCGTTTGGTACGTAGCGGAAGAAGATTTCAGTTTTTATTGTCGATAAATATTAAAAAGATAATTTCAAGCTCGATTTTGGCGAATAAACTCCGATTCGAAATTCAAAAGTGTTGTTAGGTTCGCATGATTATTTGTGACTTTTGTAAACTTTTGAAAGTGAATTTCGAGGTTGTTCGGCTAGTTTCCGCTAAAATGCCGAAAGTTATATAATTTGACATTTTTCCATTTAATTTTCATATTGAGTTTTGGAAGTCCGATTTGAGATCCGCCTTAGAGAGCATGTTACATATATTTTGTATAACTTTCTTGAGAAATTTGGGATCATTTCGAATTTCGTAGAGTTCCATTTGAATTTTCGTCGCGAAAAGAAAATAAAATAAAAGAAAAGAGAAAAAAAAAAGGAAAAGAAAGAAAATGGAAAAAGAAAAGGCTGTGGCAACCCCTTATCTTAAGGGACATCCACACTCGATCAGAAAGAAGAGGAAATGCCGAGAAAGGAAAAATAATACCAAAAAATGAGAAAAGAACCGGAAAAAGATAGAATTTTCACCCTGAAACATTCAGGTAATGATCTTAATGCATTATTTGGGTTTATTATGTGTGTTTGAATATATTTTAATGGTAAAAATCAGGTTATTAGACATCGTCCGAACGAGTTAAATTGATGGTTTAATGGGTCAACTGGACCCCGATAATGGAATTGATTATATATTTGTACTCAGTGAGTAATAGGCAACATATAAATGTAATTTATTTAGATTTTGGGTATGTGACTTTGAACCCTGTACATAGGCCTATCCTGCGTATTGCGTATGCGAATAGGGTATCAGGTTTCTAACCGGATTGCCCTAAGATGTAGAGAATGAAACCCTTAGTCTAATTTGATATATTTTTTGCTTAATAAATAAGAAGGATCGTTTGGCAATGAATCCAAAGGATAAAGCGGTTTTTTGAGTGGCAGTGAAACGAGGTAAGTGTTTGTATCCATTTGTTTGGAGGCCCTTGGCCTCGTGGATAATCTACCGCGTGTTCCTTATGTGTGTAGCTGCCGATAGGCTTACTCATTACGCCTTAGCTTTGGATTTACATTACATATTATATGTTATGTCATGTTGTTGGTATTGCATTGAGGATCTGAGCATTGTACTATGGCTGTGAGTTGGCATATACTTTCCGGCTGTCGATGAGAGTCCCGCGCTGGTGATGGGTTATTATTGCATCATGTTGCATTCATATGCATTATGTTGCATTCATATGCATTCCATTGCATACATATTGGGTGCAGGAGGATTCTGCCTCAGGAGCAGGAGGATTCCGCATTGCATTTATATCGGGTGCAGGAGTATTCCGCCCCAGGAGAGTGCAGGAGTATTCCGCCTCTGATTCATATTATATTGGGTGCAGAAGTATTCCGCCCCAAGAGAGTGAAGGAGTATTCCGCCTCTGATTCATATTATATTGGGTGCAGGAGTATTCAGCCCCAGGAGAGTGCATGAGTGTTCCGCCTCTGGTTTATATCATATTGGGTGCAGGAGAATTCCGCCCTAGGAGTAGGAGTATTCCGCTCTAGTTGGTTACTATATTGCATTCCCCTCGAATGCAGGAGTATTCCGCTTTGGGTTGGGATCACGGGCACTTGTGACCCCATTGCATCATACTACATTCATCCAATTTCATTGCACCGCATGCTGACTATTGTGTGACTATCATGCTGTGTTTTGCGTATGCGGTATGTATACCATGTTGTGGACATATTTCAGTTTGCCTATACATTTCTCGCTATTTAGTGTCCTTAATTGGTCTATATGCTTTAGTTATATGGATCGGGTTGCATGCCGCAACAGTATGAATATATGGATCGGGTTGCACGCCGCGACAGTATGAATATATGGATTGGGTTGCACGCCGCAACAGTATGAATATGTGCATCAGGTTGCACGCTGCGACAATATTATGTTCGGGATACTTAAAAACTTATATGTTCTGTCTATCTTATGTCCCTGGTTATTTATGAATTTATAATCCCATGCGTGTTTCCAGTTATTATCTGGCTCAGTTTTTTTTTTTTTTTTTTTTATAATTTGAATAAGAGGAATTTGGTTTATCTGCTACTCTTCTCCCTGGCTAGCTATCCTATTCTTTGAGGTGGCTAGTCTGCCACACTTTTTGAGTCCTTTTGACTCACCCTTATTTGTTGTTTGTTTCTTGTCTATTTATTTCGTTTAAGCAGGTTCGCTCCAGGATTGAGTTCGCTACGTTATTCAGGAGCGCAGACGACTTCAGCTGTCAGGGTGAGCCAGCTTTTATTCCAAATGGCCACCAGTTTATTGTTTATTATTTCAGTTGCATTTTGCTCCCTTCAAGAGGTATCTTTCTTCTATTGTACTCTTAGATGCCTAGTGTGGATAGCCCTAAACTTAGTATGTTGGGTAGTCAGCTGTAATTTCGTTTGTACAGCTTAGAGGTATCAGTAAGTCTGTGCTTTTTCTAAGTCTTGTTCTTATTTATGAATTATATTATATTTCTTTTCCTAATTTAATTGGTAAGGGTTCGCCCGACGGGTCTAGGGGAGGATGTCGGGTGCCCGCACGGCCTAGTCGGATTTCGGGTCGTGTCAGTTGTCCTTGCCTTTGAAAGCTATAAATGGCCTTGTAAATATTATGTAATACATCTAGAAATATATCAAACACACATATACTTTGTCTTCAATTTCTTGTCTCATTTTCTTTACTTCAATTCCTGTCTTTTTCATGGCTTTGATACGAATAATTGCTACTTAATCCTACACAAATTTGATTTGTTGCTCTAATCAGATTTAGACCAACACAAATACTAGTACATAAAATAATGTCAGATTTCACTTGTAAGATCATACTGAAAATGTTGTTGTTTGTAATACATAAAAAAATGGTTTTTATGCATTCATACATTTAATAGACTGATTATAACCGATCAACTATATACAAACCACACCTATAAAACTCATTCATAAATTTATTTAATTTTATGTACATTATGTTCCCTTTGAGATATTGTTGGATTTAATAGTCAAATTATTAATTATTTAGTTTTATAGTTATTGATATTTGTTTAGAAAAACAACAAATCTAAATTACACAATAGAATCGTGGCAGATGAAATACTCAAATCTAAACTAACTATATCTATTTAAACAAAAAATAGAAAACAAACTTGCACAAATAGGAATACAAGTAGCAACTATACCATACACAAAAAACAAATATGATAGTATCCATGAAAGAAAAAACTTCATTAAAGGACTTGGATGAAGCATTGGAAGTTCTTGGAAGGCTTATGAAGAAATCTCAAACAAAAAAACTTCAAAATAGGCTAATTGGAATCAATTGCAAAGAAAAAGTGTCTACTTTTGGAGGAAGAACTCAAGTCAAAAAGGATCTTCTGATGAAGTATTATAATAATGTTATGGTCCAAATAGAGGTACAAGATGATGAAGATTCAAGTCAAAAGTAATGAAATTTGAAGTGGATAAGTTGGGGTTCAAATCAGTCCACTTTTGGATCAATTTAAAAGCCTAAATGTGCTAAACTTGCAGTCCAAGAAAGAGCCATAAATGAGCTTATTTTCTGCCCTAAAAGAGTGCAATGGATTGTCAAAAGATGTTCAAGAAGTGTACTCCAAGTTTCTTGCAAGTTGCTATCAAGGTTTTCTAGTGCAAGTGAGATTTGTTTCCTAAATTAACTAGGATATATTTTCTTACATTAATTGAGATTTGGTTCCAATATTAATTAGAATTAGTTTACCAAATTTATTTAGGATATTATTTACTTTTACTATTTTAGTTTTGTTAATTTTCTTTTCCTATTTAATTAGGATTTTTCTTTCCTACTTGATTTCTTTTCCTATTTTTTAATTACATAGAAATCAAATTTGAGTAGAATTTTGTAAGGCCCTTGGCTAGCCCCTACTCCTATATAAATGTGTTATTTTCTTTGTTTTTAGAGATAGAAATTTCATGATGAATTAATAAATTGGAGAGGTTCTCTTTTTGTATTTTTGAGTGTGACTACTCTTGGATTTACCTTTCAACCTTCAAGTCTACACTTTTGGGTGATGAGGTATATCTTCTTAAATATTTAGATTACCTTTAGGTATTTAAAAAAGGTTGTAAATTTAATTTTACTACTGTTCTTTGTTACTCTAAAAGGGGTCGGAATACAATAATCTAATTATTGGGTTATTCCCTACCAAAGACGGTTAGTATAGTCTAATTGTTGTTGTTAGGAGTTTCTTTTCAAGATTTAGACATGTCTTGAATTTCTTGAGTTGATCTTGAAGTTCTTAATCTGTTCTTGAATTCAAGAAACTCTTTGTTGAATTCATTCTTTCCTTATTTTCAATTCTTGTTCATTTTTAGGGTATATTTTATTTGCTTCCGTGTGTTTCTTTAAATTTCTATATTAAGTTCTTGGATCTATAATATGAGTGTTATCGAGAAGTATTATGATTGTTATCAAAATATTGGGAAGTAAGAATATCGACGCAAATGACACCAAATTTACGTGGAGAATCCCTTCATGTGAAGAGGAAAATATGATGGATCTTGACCCAGAAAATCTCCACTAATAAATCAACAAGAGTATAAAATATTCTCAAAATGACAACAAAAAAAGTGCCAAACAACGAACAACGCTAAATATAAGAATGCACCAAAACTAGGTATGAACAAAAGTAAAGTCAACAAAATATTGCTACTATTCATGAGCCAAAATCTGGAGCTGAGAAAATCTAAATCCACCTCTATCAGTTCCCATTTGAAACCTTAGACGAGAGGAATACTTACTCCACAAATCAGCTCAATCAGACAAGGAAAACGGGTATCAC
The DNA here is from genome assembly GCA_037355625.1 of Petunia x hybrida. Lineage (NCBI taxonomy): Eukaryota > Viridiplantae > Streptophyta > Magnoliopsida > Solanales > Solanaceae > Petunia > Petunia x hybrida. The sequence goes on along the minus strand of JBBBVM010000690.1, from coordinate 1,872,094 downwards.
AATTTAAAATTGACTGTTGTGGCTTGAATTTCTATGCAAAAATCTACACTTTTTCTTTCTATGTGGCTATTGTAATATTGCTCTTGTATTTAGAAATTCAGACCTCAGTTTGCTTTAGATATCTGTCAATATTAGTAGGCTTTACGACAAAACTAGGCTAGGTCTAAAACGTATTATTTATCCACATTTGAATGGATGACACGACTCAGAATTCGGCTAGGCCGTGCGGGCACCCGACATCCACCCCTAGACCCGTCAGGCAAATCCTTACCACTTAAATTAAGAAAATAAATATAATTCAATTCATAAATAAGAACAAGACTAAAAAAATGCACAGACATACTGATACCTCTAAGCTGTACAAAAGAAATTACAGCTGACTACTCAACATACTAGGTTTAGGCTATCCAGACTTGATGTCTAAGAGTAGGAAAGAAGACAGATAGCTCTTGAAAGGAGCAAAATGCAACTGACATAATAAACAGAAAACTGGTGGCCATCCTAATTAAAAGCTGGCTCACCCTGACAGCTGAAGTCGTCTTCGCTCCGTCACAACGTGGCGAACTCAATCCTGTAGCAAACCTGCCAAAACAAAATAGATAGACAAGAAACAAACAACAAACAAGGGTGAGTCAAAAGGACTCAATAAGTGGGGCAAACTAGCCACCTCAAAGAATAGGATAGCTAGCAAGGGAGAAGAAACAGATAAACTAGATTCCTCTTATTTAAATTATAAAAAGGCAGAGCCAGATAATAACCGAAAACACGTATGAAACCATAAACTCAACCAGGAATACGAGCCAAAAAAATATCAACAAAATAAGCAATGCACGTATAAGCAGAACAGTAGTTGTGTACCACAAGTCTATACAATGGTATGAAATGAAATGAAATATGATACAAAGGGTCACATGTGCCCGTCATCCCATCTCGAAGCGGAATACTTCGGTATTCGAGGGAAATCAAATCTGATAACCAACTGGAGCGGAATACTCCTGCTCCTGGGGCGGAATACTCCTGCACCCGATATAATATAAACCAGAGGCGGAATACTCCTGCACTCTCCTGGGGCGGAATACTCATGTACCCAATATAATGTAAAGCTAAGGCGGAAGACTCTTGCTCTCAGTATCTGACAAAAGAGCGGAATACTCATGCTCCTGGGGTGCAATACTCACCCAATATGACATAAATTAGAGGCGGAATACTTCTGCACTCTCCAGGGGCGGAATACTCCTGCACCCGATAAAATATAAACCAGAGGTGGAATACTCCTGCACTCTCCTGGGGCGGAATACTCTTGCACCCGATATGATATGCAATGTAATGCATATGAATGCAATATGATGCAATAATAACCCTTCACCGGCGCGGGACTCTCATCGACAGCTAGGAAGTAGATGCCAATTCACAGCCAGAGTACAATGCTCAGATCCTCAATGCAATACCAACAACAGGACATAACATAAAATATACAATGTAAATCAAAAGTTAAGGCGTAATGAGTACGCCTATCGGCAGCTACACACGTAAGGAACACGTGGTAGAAAATTCCCGAGGCCAGGTGCCTCTAAAGAAATGGATATAAACACTTACCTCGTTCCAAAGTTAACATTGCTACCCAACAACCGCTTTATCCTTTTGGATTCATTGCCAAACAATCCCACTGTGTTCAATAAGCAGAATAATATATCACATAAGGCATAAGTCTTCATTCCTTATGTCTTAGGCAATCCGGTTAAGAACCTGATACCCTTTTCGCATACGCAATACGTAGGCCAGGCCTATGTATAGGGATTAAGGTCACATAACCAAATTCTAAATAAATTATATTTATATGTTGCGCATAACTCACTGAGTACGAATATATACTCAATTCCATTATCAGGGTCAATTAACCCTTTAAACTATTAATTGAATTTATTATAACAATATCTAATATCCAAATTTTTACCGTCAAAATATATTCAATCATACGAAATAAACTAAAATATTGCATTAAGATCATTACCTGAATGTTTCGGGGTAAAAATTCTATCTTTCTCCGGTACTTTTCTCATATTCTAGCATTTTTTTCTGCGTTATGTCTTCTTTCACCTTCTCTGTTTATTATCGTCCTTCGACCTTAAGCTTAAGGGATAAAAATATCCCTTAAGCTCTCCGCCGCCATTCAGCTTTACTTTCTTTTCCTCTTTTTTTTCTTTTACTTTATTTTCTTTTATTTTCTTTTCGCGACGAAAATTAAAATGGAATTCTACAAAATTCGAAATGATCCCAATTTTCTCAAGTAAGTTATACAAAATATGTAGCATACTAGCTAAGGCGGATCTCAAATCGGACTCCCGAAACTCAATATGAAAATTAAATAGAAAAAGCTCAAATTATTTAACTTCGGTATTTTAGTGGAAACTAGCCGAACAACGTCGAAATTCACTTTTGAAAAATCACAAAAGTCACAAATAATCATACGAACCTAACATCGTCTTTGGATTTCGAATCGGAGCTCATTCGCCAAAACTGAGCTCGGAAATCTCTTTCTAATATTTATCGACAATAAAAATTAAAACCTTCTTCCGATGCTTACCAAACGAGGTCTGATTTAGCTCAAATTTTATAGATAAGTCCCAATAGACCTTACGAAGATTTTAAAATTATCTGAACGCCAATCGGAGCCCTAACTTCCGAAACGCTACCTAAGGTCGTTTCATTCTCCTCTACTTAAACTCTCGTTCGTCCTCGAACGAGCCAAAGTCTAAAGAAAAATTCGCAGAGATAACAAAAGAACTTGCACGACCTTCATAAACTACTCCACGGGCAGTATTTCCTGATTACAGAATCAGAATTATAACGCACATCGAACTCTTGGAATAAAACATATCTGGATAATATCATCACATCTGACCCTTTCTCGATCATGAGAGGAGAGTACTACCTTTTCGAAACAAAGATACACGAAATTCTAGATGGATTAATATGATTCTATCGATGAATCACCTTATCGATATACTTTACGATATAGAACAGGTCGATGTAACTAAGAATTAGCTCACGATTGATGCAATAGGGGGAGCTTTTGAAGTACCTAGTCCCTACACACTATAGAAGATTTGATGCAAGCTATATTATTTTTACGAATGCACTATGCAACACCTCAGTTGATGTTAGGGTTGTTCCGTAAGCTCCTTGTAGGAATGAAGTTACTCATATCCTAATGTATGTCAAAAGTTAATCTCTATCATATAAGGATAAGGATCATGCAAATACTACTGGATTGTATGATGCAGACAAGGAATGATCTTCAGACTAAACATCTACTTCAGAGTATTGTCTTTGAATTGGAAATATTATGTCTTGAAAAAGTGAAAATAAAAGAGACATGTAGTTGGACCATGAGCTGAGGCAGAATACCAGCAACAAAGTTGATTACATGTGCACTTATAACACTAAAGAAAATTCTCAAAGAGTTGAGGTGTGAAGGAGATATGCCAATGATGGATGGACGATAAGTTGCACTAGACCTTTAACTTTAAATTTCCATGAAGTAAAACAGTGTCAGTATGAGGATCCAGTTCAAGTTGAATACAGACAGATAGCCAGAAGAAAACCGGAGTCACAATACAGGGTTACTACTAACGGTGTTTTCATGTATAAAGATAGACTTTTTGTCCCTGATGTTGCAGATTTACGTGGACAGATTATGATAGAGGCACATTATTCCAAATACAATGTTCATCCAGGTTCGACTAAGATGTACCATGATCTTAAGCAGATTTATTGGTGGGACGGAATGAAGTGTGACATAGCAGAATTTGTGGCTCAGTGTTCTAATTGCAAGCAAGTTAAAGTCGTGTCATCTTTCCAGACTTTATGCTTTCAGTAGATAGGTACGTATACATGATCAGGTTGCCAGCTTATCTCTAGCATTAATAGATTATTAGTGGATTTAGCAATGATCGACACTCATTTTAGGTTTCTTTCATGGCCCTAGGTTGGGTCGTGACAAAAGTGGTATCAACGCCTTAAAGATTTAGTATTACCATTCAGTATTTGGAGGATGACTCCTCCACTTAAAGCAGAAGCTCATGCAGCTATTTGAATAGGAATAACCATCCCCACATAGTCTGCTGGACTAAAGAAGATTTAGCTAAAAGCCGAACGTAGGCAGACCTAAGCTACCAAACTACCCATTCGAGTTGCCAAACAGCTGCAACTCTTGAGTCACAACTCCATACATTTTCTATAAGCACCACTGCCTGATGGATCAAATCAAAGGTCAAATGACGCCTCTCATTACCTTTAGTAGCTTTGAAAAACAACAATGTGCTTACCCGGCTACCTGGACATGCACTCTGGCTCAGCACAAGGAACATCAATTGGATACTAACCGCCCAAGCTCACTAGTACCGGACGAAGAAAAGATGTCAATTGTTCGAAGATACGAATAATTAGAGCTTCAGGAAGCTCATCTTCTTATTTGATTGGCTACTAGGGCTAGACTACTTCCGGGTTAGGCTAGCCAAAGAATAGCAATTGAAGGAATAGACATTAAATATGCTTTATGGAACGACATCTATGCAGATTTAACCTCCCAATCAGAAAGGAAACTCTGGCAATTTACCAGAACCCCTTTTACAACCGAAACAAGCTCATAGAATACATGACTTTACTAGCGTTTTGAACCAAGAGGAGATACGTAGATCGAATATTACTTACTAACCACTTTACATCGAAAGAAACAATGACACTTTCTGATGATGACAAATTAGAATCCCATCATCCAAACAACATCGAATCCCAAAGAGAGAGGTAAACTAATTTGACATAATAATAGAACGTGGCACGACAAGATGCCAGACAGACAATAGCGTTGACACTTACTGTCAAATTTCTCATATTTAGACCAGATAAATTAGTAGGGTCTCACAAATGCTAGGAATAAATCATACCATAAGCTCACCCCTCTACCGCAACCGATTCTTAATAGAAATAATATCCAAGGAAGCCATGGAAACATGGTAAGATAAACGAAGTCCAGACCGAACAGAAGAATCAAATCTTACTCACATATAATGGAAGAAGAAATACATGGGTGTACTACATCGGATACCCCAACATCCTGCCAGACTAGCAGTTCATAGGACTGCCTCTGCAGCTGAGCTGAGCCACTACCCTGATAATCACTTTCTGAAGAACCACTGCCACCACGCTCTCAACCTCTACTGGATGGTAGCATTTCTCCGGCTGATTGAGATCTAAATGAAATCACCTGCGACTGTGCAAGTGCCTGATGATAAGAGAAAGGACGACTGCCTACTTGCCGGAGTATGGGAGAACTCCAGCAAAGATGACAGGCTCGCGACAATGATAACACCTTTTCGTTGAAAACAGAAGCTGGAAAGATTGTTGATAGATATGAAGAGAAGACTGAATCTGATCTTGAAGAGCTACTGGCGCACTCTAAGAATCACGTGACACAAGCTAAGATAACTTGGAAGGTGACCTTCCAAAATAATCAGAACTCTTACCTCCAAATGAGGTACCATGGTTGCCCACCAGGGCCACAAAATTTCTTGCTCTCTCGCTCTGACTCGTCTTGTTCTAACTTTAGGTATGCCTCATACCTCCGAGCAATATCAACAACAACATCAAATGAAATCCCGACCTCAATCTATCGAGCCATCTGGGATCTCAAGGAAAAAAAAAAGGTCATCCATAAATCTTTGAATCTCTCGAAAGGCTCATGGACTAGTTCTAATGCATATTCAGCCATTCTATAGAAATCAATCTCATATTTTGAAACCAACAGGCTAACTGACAGGCTACCTTATCTAATCCACTCAAACTGGCAACACTCTTCATCTCGCTCGCTACTCGAAAGGAACTCTTCCACGAATCTAGAAGAAAAATCGAACCAAGTTAGTTAATAAAAGAGCGGTCCACCAATTCAAGGCTGGACCCCTAAAACTGGAAAGCAGAATAATAAACAGCATACTGCTCGAGATAGCCAACAGCCTGAAGGATATACTGACATCATTTATTTTAAAAATTTACATAGGGATTATCTGATGCATGGCTTAAAAATATTGGAAGGTTCAGTTGAATAGAATAATGCAGCCTCTTCAGACACTCCAACCGAGCCATTACTCGGGCTAGCGAACCAACCAGAATAACTAGAGGCACAACACATATTGCCTCCACAACATACTTTACTGCGGAAATATTAAGAACTGGAATAGGAGCTCCCTGAGACCGAACATCTGCATCTGCGGCAACCTGATAAGCCGCCTAGCGAATAATAGGTTTTTTTTCTGGTATCTGCGTCACCAAGATTCTCGTGAAAGCATCGTAGAGAGCCAGGGGAACCACAAGGCCCTGCTCCCGTGCCCATCGCGAGCTCGTACGGCTGGGACCTCTATAACTAGATCGTCAGCACGATCAAAACTCTCCGGGCTTCTTCAGTGCTAGCCCCAGGCTAGACTGCTTCGTCTTGAACTCTTACCGTTTGCTGATTTGTCGCACGAGGGTTCACAATTACCATGAAGGAATTAATGAATTAATGGAAATACTTTTGAATCCTAGAATGGCGCGCTATCAAAAATGAAGGAAGTGAAACTTCCTAAATGCCATCATAGCCTCTCGTAGATAAGTACAGACGTCTACGCAACCATCATCGAGACTCTACTAGACATTGTGTTAGTCTGGATAGACTCTAAACCGGGCTCTGATACCAACTGACACGACCCAGAATTCGGCTAGGCCATGCGGGCACCCGACATCCCCCCCTAGACCCGTCTGGCAAACCCTTACCACTTAAATTAGGAAAATAAATATAATTCAATTCATAAATAAGAACAAGAATAAAAAAAAAACACAGACATACTGATACCTCTAAGATGTACAAATAATTACAGCTGACTACCCAAAATACTAGGTTTAGGGCTATCCAGACTAGATATCTAAGAGTAGGAAAGAAGACAGATACCTCCTGAAGGGAGCAAAACGCAACTGAAATAATAAACACAAAACTGGTGGCCATCTTGACTAAAAGCTGGCTCACCCTGACAGCTGAAGTCGTCTTCGCTCCTTCACAACGTGGCGAACTCAATCCTGGAGCGAACCTGCCGAAACGAAGCAGATAGACAAGAAACAAACAACAAATAAGGGTGAGTCAAAAGGACTCAATAAGTGGGCAAACTAGCCACCTCAAAGAATAAGATAGCTAGCCAGGGAGAAGAAACAGATAAACCAAATTCCTCTTATTTAAATTATAAAAAGGCAGAGCCACATAATAACCGGAACCACGTGTGAAACCATAAACTCAACCAGAATATGAGCCAGAAACATATCAACAAAATAAGCAATGCACGTATAAGCAGAACAGTAGTTATGTACCACAAGTCTACACAATGGTATGAAATGAAATGAAATAAAATAAGATGAAATGAAATATGATGCAAAGGGTCATATGTGCCCGTCATCCCATCTCGAAGCGAAATACTCCTGCATTCGAGGGGAATCCAATATGATAACCAACTGAAGCGGAATACTCCTGCTCCTGGGGCGGAATACTCATGCACCCGATATAATATAAACCAGAGGCGGACTACTCCTGCAATCTCCTGGGGCGGAATACTCCTGCACCCGATATAATGTATAGCTGAGGCGGAATACTTCTGCACTCAGTATCTGACATAAGAGCGGAATACTCCTGTTCCTGGGGCGGAATACTCCTGCACCCAATATGATATAAACCAGAGGCAGAATACTCTTCACTCTCCTTGGGCGGAATATTCCTGCACCCGATAAAATGTACACCAAAGGCGGAATACTCCTTCACTCTCCTGGGGAGGAATACTCCTGCACCCGATATGATATGCAATGTAGTGCATATCAATGCAATATGATGCAATAATAACCCTTCACCGGCGTGAAACTCTCATCGACAGCCGGGAAGTAGATGCCAATACACAGCCAGAGTACAATGCTCAGATCCTCAATGCAATACCAACAACAGGACATAATATAAAATATACAATGTAAATCCAAAGCTAAGGCGTAATGAGTACGCCTCTCAGCAGCTACACATGTAATGAACACGTGGTAGAAAATCCACGAGGCCAGGTGCCTCCAAAGAAATTGATATAAACACTTACCTCGTTCCAAAGTTAACATTGCTACCCAACAACCGCTTTATCCTTTTGGATTCATTGCCAAACGATCCTACTGTGTTCAATAAACAGAAAAATATATTACATAAGGCTAAAGTCTTCATTCCTTATGTCTTAGGACAATCCAGTTAGCAACCTGATACCCTATTTGCATATGCAATTCGTAGGCCAGACCTATATATAGGGTTTAAGGTCACATGACCAAACCCTAAATAAATTATATTTATATGTTGCCTATAACTCAATGAGTACGAATATATACTCAACTCCATTATCAGGTTCCAATTAACCCTTTAAACTATTAATTGAATTTATTAAAATGATGTCTAATCTCCAAATTTTTACCGTCAAAATATATTCAAACACACGTAATAAACTAAAATAATCTATTAAGATCATTACCTGAATGTTTCGGGGTAAAAATTCTATCTTTCTCCGACTCTTTTCTCATTTTCTGGCATTTTTTCCTGTGTTATGTCTTGTTTCTCCTTCTCTGTTTCTTATCGTCCTTCAACCTTAAGCTTAAGTGTCCGGCTCCATTCAGTTTTACTTTCTTTTCCTTTTTTTTCTTTTACTTTATTTTCTTTTCTTTTCTTTTCGCGTCGAAAATAAAAATGGAACTCTACAAAATTCGAAATGATCCCAAATTTCTCAAGTAAGTTATACAAAATATATGTAGCATACTCGCTAAGACGGATCTCAAATCGGACTCCCGAAACTCAATATGCAAATTAAATGGAAAAATGTCAAATTATTTAACTTTCGGTATTTTAGCGGAAACTAGCCGAACACCCTCGAAATTCACTTTCCAAAAATAAAAAAAGTCATAAATAATCATACGAACCTAACAGCACTTTCGGATTTCGAATCGGAGCTCATTCGCCAAAACCGAGCTCGAAAATCTCTTTTTAATATTTATCGACAATAAAAACTGAACCCTATTCCGATGCTTACCAAATGAGGTCTGATTTAGCTCAAATTTTACAGATAGGTCTTAATGGACCTTACAAAGATTTTAAAATTATCGACACGCCAATCAGAGCCCTAACTTCCGAAACGACTACCTAAGGTTGTTTCAATGGAAAAGCCCTGAAACCCAGCGATTCTCCCTTTCTCGACAATGTTGAGGAGATTGCCATCTCGAGACCAAACAACTTCAAATTTACCTCTTTGCAAAGATTAGTTATCATGTCATACCCTTTGTTGTTAGTGTGAATTTTCTCAAGTTCAAGTAATTTAGAATCCTAACTCACCTCGAATCCAATGGTATCTTACATCAATGTGCTTTGACCTATCTAAAAATGTAAAATTCTTCCCAAAATGAATAACACTCTGTCTGTTACAATAAAGCACATATTTCTTCTTAACACACTAAGTTCCCTATAAAACTGCTTAATCTAAGGTAACTCTTTACACGTTTCAATGACAACAATAAGCTCAACTTCTTCAGTAGATAGAGCAACATAGTTTTGAAATCAGGATTGCCAAGACATAGCTCCCACTACCTAAGTAATCAAGTGGCACGAGGAAGACTTGTGACTAGTAACATCACTAGTCATATCCGAATCAGTGTAACCACAAATAATGGGCTTCCTCTACCACAACACAAACGCTGAATAGTTCCACAAAAATATCTCATGATTCACTTTATTGCATTCTAATGCTATCTCTGGATTAGAAAAATAACGATTAACAATACCAACAACATAGAAAATATTTGGTCTTGTAAAAATTATCGCATATATAAACGGCAACATCTCAAGCATAAACAATATTTTTCATATCTTCATTCTCATTAACATTGGAAAGACATTATTTCTTCCTCAACTTGAAGTGTATAGCTAACGATGTACTGACAGCTTTAGCTTTATCCATATAGAATGTGAGAAGACTTTCTGAATGTACCTCTCTCGTGATAATCACAACTTCTTGGCATTTATGTCACAAACAATCTACGTGACAAGAATCTATTTCGCTGCTCCTAAGTCTATCATGAAAATGGACTTTTTCTACTCTTGCTTCAATTCTGAATCATGCCAGCATTATGACAAACAACAAGCATGTCATCATAAAGCAAAAAATAATAAAGTTATTATAAAATATTTTTTGTACAACAATATAGTGGGGGATGAACTTATCTTGAAGCGTTGTTGTTGCATAAAAGACCCAATTATCGTGTAGCTTAGAAGCTTATTTCACACCATACAAGCTCTTCTTCAATTTGGATACATAATTCTTTTTTCCTTCACTTCAAAACCTTCAAGCTGCTCCATCAAAAACCCAAAAAGCGCCTTGTTTTTCTAGACTAGGCGATTTTTAGGCGATTCCTAGGCGATTTCTGCTGGCTCTTTCCATGGCCACTCCGGCCACTGGGCAGCCCCCCACTGGGGTTGCTCAGGCCCCCACACAACCCCCTACATCATCATATGCTGCAGTTGTTGCTCCACGCTCTCCAAACCTCACAACTCAAGCTGCATCAAACCCTATTTTACCTATTCGTCACCCTACTCGTATCAATGGTCGACCTACCATGCTTTGGAAAACAAAAGAGATCCAGCAGGCCATTGCTTCTACTAAGTTGAGCTATGGAATCATAGGGAAATTCACTTATGGAGCACCAGAGCTCAATGAATTAAGGAAACTTATTCCATCTCAATGTGAGATAAAGAGACAGTGCGTGATTGGATCTTTAGATTATAGAAGTATATTGATTAGATGTGCTCTTTTTGAAGACTATGTGAATCTACTCTCAAAGGGTCATTGGTTGAAAGTTGGGAGAGATTCATTCTTGATGAGGACTTTGAAGTGGGATCCATGGTGTGATGCAAGGAAGGAGACGTCCATAGCTATTGGTTGGATCTCATTCCCAAACTTGCCACCCAACTTCTTTTTCAAAGAGTGTTTATTTTCCTTAGCTTTGGCAGTGGGCAAACCTTTACAATTAGATGCTGCTACCATCAACCACACTCGTCCTAGTTGTGCAAGAGTTAAGGTCGAGTGTGATCTACTTGGAGAACTGCCTGAGGAGATTGACATTGTGGAAGTGGATGATGATTCAAACATTAAGCATTCTAAGTGTATCAAGATTGTTTATGACTACTTGCCTAAGTACTGTTCATAGTGTAGTCTTCAAGGACACAATGACCAAGAATGTCGTGTGCTACACCCCAATTTATATGAAGATGAAGCTGCACAAGGTGATAGGGATCCTGACAAGGGGAAGCAACAACAACAAGCTAATGCAGGTCTACCCAAGGTGTTAAAGAGTGGGAAAATCGTGGGGGGGCCTTGACCCAGCAACACTAATGGTGAACAAGCTGGTAATGGAGGCAAAGGAGTACAAAATGTGAGAAGACAAGCTCAAGGTTATGGTCCTAGGGGACAAAACCCTAATCAGGTGTGGCAGGTTGCTACAAGAAAGAGGGGTGTTGCTCCACAAAATAAAGGTGTTCAAGTACGAGAAAGTGCTCATGAGGGTCAGCGTAATGCTAATTCTTTTGCAGCTTTGCAAATTGAAGAGGAGAATCTTCCAGTTTTAAATGCAGACAAGACACAAGTTGGCAAGGAAGTAGTTAAAACGGTTGGAAACCCTAATGCTAATGTTTCCCATCCTTCAAAAGAAGATGTAATTAATGCTGGGAATAATGAAGCTGGGAGACAAGAAGTCATAGTCAAAGATTTGGCGGCTGATGAGGAAGAATTGAAGTCGCGTGTGGATTTTTGTGATGAGAAGCTGGGAGCTAGGGTTACAATTAATGCACAGGATCCCAGCTTGATCCCTACGTCGAACATTAAAGCTACAGTTTTGCAATCCCCACGTGTGGAGTTAAAGGAAGCAGCATCAATGTCGGAGTTGGATTTACTTCAGTCGACTGCTAAGTTGACTGGGAATGCACTTAATGCAAGTTTTAAAGCTGGGAGTTTGAAGGTAATTAATGATCAGGCAAAGATTTTGCTCAATAAAGCTTAGGGAATTACTTCAACCCCAGTTTTAATTCCTTTGAATACTTTGAAGAAACTAACAGCTCAAACGAATGCGAATATGATTATGCCCACCCTGACCTTCCCAAATCCTAATCCTGACCCAAATCCTATTGAATCCCATGTCCCCCTAAATACCTCAGACAAATCCATACCCTCTCAATCACATCTCCCAGACCTGGCAACTAATTCGAAGCAGCCTGATGCTTTGTCAAAGGGCTTGACTAAAGCTGACTTCACTGATGAAGAGAAAGCATTGATCAACTCCTTGCAATTTAGTGATGGCAAGGACATCTTGCAAAGACAACAAAGGCATTCACCTTCCAGGCAGCTTGTGCCTTTTGATGATTTAGGAGATGAAGATGAACTGGATGAGGAGGAAGAGTTGACTGCACACAATTTTCAGGAAGTATCTAGGGAGGGTGACCTTTCACCAAGAGATGTACCCAAAAAAGGTGGCAAGAGACAAAAGAAAGAACCTGGTCCAGTTGCCAGGATTCAAGAAATTAGGAGCTCTAAATCCAAGGTTTAATGATGATGCATAAAGCTCTAATTTGGAACATCCGTTCAGTTAATACACAGGAGGCTTTTACAAGGCTCATAACACTTCATAGACATCACCATTTTTCTTTCATTGGCCTGCTGGAACCATTCCAAGATGCATGTAGAGTCCAGGTCTATGGTTTGAAGCTTAATATGCATTGGTCTATTTCTAATGTTAGTGGTAAGATTTGGGCTTTTGTGAGTGATGACTATGCTGTTTCCATTGTTGATGATCAAGAGCAAATCCTTACATTGAAATTACACCACAATCAGTTGGACAAAGACTTTGTTGTCAGCTTAGTCTATGCAAAATGTGATAGATTAGATAGAATGTCATTGTGGGATTCACTTCAATTCTTGGCTACTTCTATGGTGCTACCTTGGATCATTGGTGGAGATTTCAATGTGATCATGTCTAAAGAGGAGAAGTATGGAGGTTTGCTTGTGTACACTTCAGAAGTAGATGACTTTGTAGCAACCATTTCAGCTTGCAACCTCATTGACCTTGGCTTCACTGGAAGTACTTACACTTGGTGGAATGGGAGAATAGAAGATCACTTCATCCTAAAAAGAATTGATAGGTTCTTTGCTAACCAAGAGTTCATTGACTTCTTTCCCAAGGTTGAGGTTGAACATCTGGCAAGAACTGGATCTGACCACTCTCCCTTACTGATCTCATGCTCTACTGAACCTGACAACATCATCAAATCATTCAAGTTCCTCAACTTCTGGACTGAACATGATTCCTTTTTGCAAGTAGTAAGGGACAACTGGGTGTGTGCTTGTGAGGGTGACCCCTTCATTATATTTCATAGGAAGCTAAATAAAGTAAAGCAGGCATTGAGTAGATGGAGCAAGCAGACTTTTGGCAACATCTTTCAGAAGATTGCCTCTATAGAAGACATCATCAAGTCCCATGAGGAGAAACTGGAGGAAGCCCCTAGTGAATATCATAGAGAGCAGCTTAAGAAAGTTGAAGCTGAGCTCAAGAGGGTACTACATTTGGAGGATGAGTTCTGGAGGCAGAAGTTTGGGTTTCACTGGTTCAAGGATGGGGATCACAACACTAAATTCTTTCATGCTATGGCAACTGAAGCTGCTTGGTTCTATCAACAACAATTCACTAGTGATAATGCTCAGCTGAACTTTGACTTACTTCTTCATGTTCCACCTATGGTAAGAGCTGAACAGAACCAAGCTATTGAAGAGCTTCCCTCACCTGAGGAAGTCAAGAATGCTGTATTTGGCCTTAGTGGGGATAGTGCCAGTGGTCCAGATGGTTTCTCTGGCAGGTTCTATCATACTTGCTGGGACATCATTGCTCAAGCTTGTTAGAGCCTTCTTTTGTGGGCATGAGATTCCAAAGTTTGTCTCCCACACTAACCTGATTCTTCTGGCCAAGAAACCCAATGTGGCCACCTTCTCTGACTTCAGGCCAATCAGTTTGTGCAATTTCATCAACAAAGTCATTTCCAGGGTGCTTCATGAGAGGTTAGTCCAGCTGCTCCCTACCCTCATTTCCCTCACTCAGTCTGGATTTGTCAAGGGAAGAAACATTGTTGAAAATGTCTTGCTAGTACATGAAATTGTGGATGACATCAGGAAGAGGGCCAAGGAGGCTAATCTAGTTATTAAGCTGGACATGATGAAAGCTTATGATAGGGTATCCTGGTTGTTTCTATCTAAGGTGTTGAGGAAGATGGGGTTTAGTGAAGTCTGCATGTACATGGTGATCAGGTTGCTCAACAACAATTGGTACACTGTCCTATTTAATGGTCAACCTCATGGTTTCTTCACTTCTTCTAGGGGTCTGAAGCAAGGAGATCCTCTCTCCCCTACCTTGTTCATCTTGTCTGCTGAGGTTCTTTCAAGAGCTTTGAATGCCCTCCATGAGAATGCAATGTTCAAGGGCTTTGCTATGCCTAAATGGAGTCCATACATCAATCACCTGGCCTATGTTGATGATACTATCCTCTTTTGCTCCATTGATACCACTTCATTAAGGTTAATGATGGGTGTGCTTGATGCTTATGAAGGTGAAAGTGGTCAGAAGATCAACAAAGAGAAGAGCTCCACTTATATGTACCACAAGGTCAGTCAGCAGTTGGTGGATAGGGTGGCACACATCACACAGATTGAGAGAGGTGCATTCCCCTTCACCTATCTAGGATGTCCTATTACATACAAAAGGAGGAATAAGGCACAGTTTGATGATATTATTGCTAAGGTCCAGAAGCAGCTTCAAGCCTGGAAAGCTAAGATGTTGTCCTTAGGTGGAAGGTTCATTCTGATCCAGCATGTCTTGCTTAGCATGCCTATTCACTTGCTCTCACCTATGAACCCCCTGACAATGTCATCAATCAGTTGCACAAAATGTTTGCTAACTTCTACTGGAATAACTCTGAAGATCATTCTAGGAGACATTGGGTTTCCTGGGACACACATTGCAAGCCATATGCTGAAGGAGGAGTGGGGTTCAAATCACTTCATGATGTCTCAAAGGCTCTCTTTGCAAAGCTCTGGTGGAATTTCAGAACCAAGACTTCCTTGTGGGGTATATTCATGGCCAACAAATACTGCAAGAAGATACACTACTCAGTGGTGCCTTACACTGATGGCTCTCCTGTCTGGCAAAAGATGTTGCAAGTGAGAGCCATGGTGGACCATGAAATTGTATGGCAGGTCAAGCATGGATCTTCTCATTTCTGGTATGATAATTGGACTCAGCTTGGTGCACTTTACTTTGTTGTTCCTAGGGACTTTTACATCAGGGAGGCGCTCAATGTGGTGAAGGACTTTTATGACCCTACTGGATGGAATCAGCAACTACTTAATGAAGCTTTACCTGAGGACCTAGCTCAGCATGTCATTGATGTAATCAAGCCTGGTTGGATCACTATGCAAAGAGATACTCCATGGTGGGAGCTCACATCAAATGGTAAGTTTTCAGTTAAGAGTGCATATCAATATATTAGAGCTAAAGGTGTTATACAGGAGGTATATAAGCTGATTTGGTTGAAAGGAGTGCCATTCAAAATTTCCTTTATCCTATGGAGAGCTTGGAAATTCAAGCTACCTCTAGATACTGAGCTGAAGAGAATGAGATACAACATGCCTTCAAGATGTTGGTGCTGTGAACATCCAAAGGAGGAAACAAGAGAACATTTATTTGTCACAAGTTCAATTGCCAAGAATGTGTGGAATTACTATGCCGATGCTCTAGGCTTTGTCATTCAGGATTAGAGGTTCAAACAAGTCATTACCAAGTGGTAGAAGATTAAGAAGAGACCTTGGCTTAAGCTCCTTTGCCAAGCAGTGCCTGCCTTTGTGGCGTGGGAGCTTTGGAAGAGGAGAAACACAATAGCTCATGGAGGGAAGGTGTCCTTCAGAAGACTCACTCATGAAATATCCAAGAACTTGCATATGCTGCTTAGGGTGAGGTATCGAGGCATCCAACAAGCTCCAGTGGACTGGCCTGGTCTTGTGCATTTCCTTGAATCTTATAGGCAGCAGCTCAGGTTCACCAAAGTGGTTTGGAGGCTACCATCGATTGGCACCTTTAAGCGTAATACCGATGGTGCAAGTAGAGGCAATCCTGGACTGAGCTCTCTGGGTTTTTGTGTGAGGAATGATCAGGGAGACTTGCTGTATGCTAGAGCCAAGTTGATAGGGGAGGGTACCAATGTCAGGGCTGAGGCACTTGCCATTCTGGAGGCCATGAAGTACTGCCTGGATCATGTTGCTGGGCATGTACTCATTGAAACTGACTCTCTTCTCCTCAAAAACATTATTGAAGGCACCTGGGAGGTAGCATGGTGCATAGCAGGTGTTATTGATGAGATCAATGCTTTGAGAGGTGGATGATCTTTCAGCTTTGTCCATGTCCTTAGGGAGGGCAACAAGCTAGCTGATCATTTAGCTAATGTGGCTTATGAAGTTGGGGAGAAGGAGTTCTTTAGCTTCAATGAGCTGGGAGTTCAAGGGAGAAGGATTGTGAATTGGGATAAGGTCCAGTTGCCAACATATAGAGCTAGATTGGTTAAGCATGGAACTGGACACATTTGAGGAGAAGGCACCTATTTTTTCTAACTTTGTTTGCTCATTTTGCAGGTCTTACATTATGCTCTTGATGCTTCTTCTTTTGAAGTATCAAAAGCATGTTGCAAGGAAGACACTCATGATTCAGTGGAGTGTATATAGGGACATATTCATTACTTCTCACAGGATATACTTTCTTATTGTGGGAGACATCACTTTTGTTTTCCTTTATTACGTCGAGGAGCCTCAATGTTTCATGCATTTAGTCTCATTGGTTGCTCTTGATTTGGTGATGCTGCTTGGGATTGATAGCCTCACAATGTATGTACACTATTGCCATGCCTGGTCAGATTTGCTAGTGGAGCACCGGTGCTCTACGACTGGTTTAAGGATGGAGCACCGGTGCTCCATCATTGTTTTTCATAAGAGTTTGCTTGACTGATGGCACACCGGTGCTCCACCATTGTGCTTTGCAAACTTTCATCCTGGAAACACACGAGTCCTTAAAGGAGATGGCACCTCTGATGCTTGGAGTACTCTTTTGCAAGTTCATTTATGGGCAGGGTGTGCAGTTTGGCTCTTTCTTGGCTACATTGACTTAGTTTGCTACATATTGATTTTAGCTACTAGTGCCTTATTTGTTAAGTGCTTAGGTCTTGGAAAATATATCCTCATATTGGTGGTATTAGTGTGTTATCAGACTCAATCCAATTGGGGAAATACGTTTTTGCACTTTACTTTTGTTTTGCTCTTCATTGTTTGTAAAGACTTATTTATTTTTTGCATTATTATTAATAAAATGTGTCACTAAGCTAGAAGCTTGGTGATATTCGCTTAAAAAAAAAAAAGCTGCTCCATATAAATATCTTCATCTAAATCATCATGGAGAAAAGTAGTCTTCACATCCACTTTCTCAACCTCTAGATGTAGGCTTGTAGTTAAGCCTAGAACCATGTGAATAGATGACATCTTCACAAAAAGAGAAAATATCTCACAAAAATCAATTATTTTTTTCTTGATTAAATCCCCTAACATCTAATCTAGCCTAATACGTGGAACTGAGTTACCATCTTTATGTTTTATCCTGAAAATACAGTGTTTTTCAAAGCTTTTCTGTCTTTAGTTATCTTAACAATATCAAATGTATGATTATCATATAAGGATTCCATCTCATATTACAAAGCATCAAATCACTTTTTTCCTTTATTCTCCGTGGCCTCTTCAAAACCTTAATGTTCTCCCCCATCAATCAGGAGTACATACTCAGTCGGAGGATAAACGTGATGAAAGTGTTCTCACTCTAGTAGTTCTTCTTAGAGAAATTTCTAGAGCATCAACTGTTATTGGTTGCTGGGAAACCATATTATCGTGAACTAGAACATCAACAATAGCATTAAGTTTTTATTCATTCTGAAAATGATCATCATCTTCATTACCTTTTTGAATTTTATTCATTTTAGAAATTTCTTTCAGGTGCAAGAGTCACTAGAATTAGATCAATATCAACTAAACTCTCACTGCTCTAACTTTCTCAGCTCTATCAAAATCATCAATTGTTTGGTCTTTAATGTAAACGGCATCTTGGCTTCTAACAAGTTTCTTCACAACTAGATCATAGAAATAACAGCCAATGTTTTCATAAACAAAAGTGAAGATACATTGCCTAGTTTGGAATGACCCGAACTTCTAGCTCGAGTTCTAGAGCTCTGTCTTGAAAAAGAATATATCCATTAGCTCCGATGGGTCATTTGTGAGTCGCTTAATAAATTTAAGCCGATTCAGAGGGTATTTATTATATTTTAGAACAAGCTATTTTTGGTTTCGGTTTAGTAATCAATTAAAGAATAAATTTTACTTAGCGCATCATTTTGATAAGTAGTACTCCATTTAATATGTCGTATGTTCGGGTAGCTACAAAATGTAATTTATAATTTTCCCATAACTTTAAAGTCATTTGGTCAGATTTGAAAAATATTACATATTTGGTGATGTCAATACATAGCGCCTCGTTTAGGGTAAACAACCACCGATTGGGAATCCATCGATTCCGAGGTTCCTTTGAATATTTGAGACTTATAGCAGCTTTTATGTGGATTCTGAGCTTTTTTAGTCAAGTTTTGATACTTAGAACAAAAGGGGTACATTTCATACATAAGAAACCGACCTCCTTAATTTGTGTTTCGGAGCATAGAATTGAATTCTTGAAATGACCTCGAACAGTCGTTTCAGGAGTTAGAATTTCGATTAGCATGCCGATACTCTTAAAAACTTTGTAGGGTCCATGAGGACATGTCTGTAAAATTTGAGCTGATTTGGACCTCGTTTGGTAAGTTCTTCAAGAAGGTTTCTGTTACGATTGCTAGTAACGCTTAAAAGAGGTTTCCAAACTCTATTTGAGTAAATGAGTTCTGATTTAAAATTCGAGAGTTGCATTAGGTTTTTATGGTCATTTTTGACTTGTGGAACTTTCGGAAGTGAAATCCAAGGTCGTTCAGATAGTTTTCTCTAACGTTCCATAAGTCAACAAATTGACCTCTTCCCCTGGGACCCCTATCTTGAATTTGGGAGATCTGATACGTGCTCCGTCTTAGCAATCATGTCATACAAGTGTTTTATGACTTGTGTAAAAACTTTATAGTCACTCCGAACCTCGTAAGGTCATGTTCGGACCCGAGTCGCAGCACCAACAGGTGTTGGTGCAAAATTATGCACCTTTTGGACAAGTCTGCGTGATTGCGTGCGTGTGGGAGCGTGGACATTTTTTTATGCTTCCCTGAAGCGCTACCGCATCCTAGAGAGTGCAAGGTGAAGAAGGGGTGGTTCGAAGGCGCTGTTTTCAGGGTATAAAAGACCCATGTTGGCTCATTTTGTTCCCTATTCATTTATACTTAATTCTAATCGGGTAATGATGCTAACTCGTCTAATTCAAGGGTTGGAAGTTTGAATTTTTTGAATTTGGTGTTGGAAAGCAAGTGGGTTAGAATCCTAACTTGGCTAATTGGGGAAAATGGTCGAATTGAACTAGAAAATGCAATCTAATAGTATATTTGGACACGTGAGAGCATGAGAAAGTCTGGAAGCATAAAATTCGTGGGCGTTCAGCTAGCCCAAACATGGAGAATTTTCATATTTTTCTTCCATCTCCGGCTAGTAGCTAAAGAATCAGTTTGTGAGTGCTTATATATGAAATTTCTCTTCTTTTGCATAGAAAAAAGAGGTTACAAGAGGCATCGGGAAGGAAATGAATTTTTTCAATAGTCGATTCGGCCTGAGACTAAAAAGTAAGTAGTTTTATCATTTCGTTGACGGCCTTCGGGCTTTATGGATGTCCTACACATGTATTCTTCACATGCATAGCTGCCGATAAGGAATACTTACTACGTCGAAGCTTTATGTTTAGTTGTATATTATGTTATTATATGTTAATTGGTATTTCTGTGTAATTGGGGGTATCGTACTGCAATTTGTGAGCATGATGTATTCTGTTAGGCTGATATATGCAATTAAGTGTAATGTACTTATAGTTAAGTTCAGAGTAAGAGAATTATGATCGCTAGGAATACAATTGAGGGATTACAAGCCTAAGATTATGAAAATGACAGTAGGGGTTTCGGATGAAATGTGAATATCCAAAAAGTATTTCCTGAAATGAATGGCTTGGAAGGGATTATGAGTATATAATGAAGTGTAACCCATTTCTCCATATATGTGTATATTTATTCTATAGACTGGTTGGTTATCGTGTTAAGTAAAATATTCATAAAAGAGGAATTTATTTACTTGTGTACTTGTGTAGAAGTATTGTGTTTTGAGGTAGGATTGCAGGCACTATGGATATAGCTTTCCCTATTCTTGACGCACTATGGATATAGTTTGTGTTGCTAATTAGGCGGCACTATGGATACATCTTGCCTTACTCCTGATGTCTATGGATATAGTAGCGTTAGTATGGACACACTATGTATATTGTTGTGTTATTACAGATGCACTATGGATATAGTTTTACTATGTTCGAGGCGATATAGTGTTTGCCTGGAACATGGTGGAGCCTCTTCCAGCAACAGCGTCAGCAGTAGCAGGCGGTGGCAGTAGCAGGCGGCAGCAACAGCAGCATCTACTAGTAATAGATGATGTTTTTATATTATAATCTTTTGTATTTTTTAAAATATATCACTTTGTAATATTTGTGTAGATGGAACGTGATGAAAATCGTAGTTGGATGTATAATAGAATTAACCAGGGACGTCGGGGTTGAGGAAAAAAATTATAGATATGGTTGCAAAATTTGTTGCTAATGCTAAAAGGCTTCCTAAATATATAAAGGAGGGGAATATCATATGTCCTTGTTTGGATTGCAAGTGTTCCGATGTGCAACACCTAAATGATGTGGTAATCCATCTTTATAGTAAAGGATTTATGCCCAATTATTTTGTATGGACTGCACATGGAGAATTTATTCCTATTGTCAATTTTCAAAATGTATATGTCGGTGGGAGTAGTTTGTATGTCGATTATGAGTATCATAATAATCAGATGCATGAAATGATTAATGATGCTTTTGGGATGTGCCTCGGGGGAACCATCCCAACCAAATGTTGATAAGGTTCCAAACGATGAGGCGAAGCTCTTCTATGAACAGTTGGAAGCGAGTCACCCATTTTATGAGGATTCAACGTACTCTAATCTGTCAGCAGCAGTTAGATTTCTAAGCATTAAATCCAATTAAAATATATCTTAGGCAGGAATGGATAAGATCATTGGCTTATGCATGAACTTAATCCGACTAACTTGGGGTTACCTAGTCCGTACTACGATACAAAGAAATTGGCTACCAAGTTAGGACTTTCTTCTGAGAGAATTCACTGTTGTATAAAAGGTTGCATGTTATTCTATAAGGAAGATAAGGAATTTCTTAATTGAATGTTTTGTGGTGAGGCTCGTTATAAGCCAATCAGAAATGATAAGCATAAGCTGATCACAGTTAAGGCGATGCATTAGTTACCTCTTATACCTCGGTTAAAGAGGTTGTATGTGTCTATGAGCTCTGTTTTTTATATGAGATGGCATCATGAACATACAAAATAACATGGTATTCTGTGTCATCCATCTGATGGTGAAGCATGGAAGCATTTTGATAGGATGTATCCGGGATTTGCTAGTGAACCTAGAAATATTAGGTTGGGTTTAAGTTCTCATGGTTTTAATCCATTTCCAGTCTCTGCCACACTATATTCTTGATGCCATATTGTCACGCCATATAATCTTCCACTAGAATTATATATGACCAGTCCATATATTTTTCTGACTTAAATTATCCTGGGTCTACGCAACCCAAAAAGCTTGATTGATGTACTCTTGCAGCCTTTGATTGATGAGTTAAAAATATTGTAGCATGAAGGTGCGGAAACATCTGATTGTTCAACTAAACAAAAGTTTAGATTGCATGCTTCTCTGATGTGGACTATAAATGATTTTTCTGCTTGTGGAATGTTGTCTGGTTAGTCCACTGCTAGTAAATTTTATTTCTCTTGTTGTATGGAGGACACAAAAGCATTTTATTTGAAAAATAGAGGAAAGAACATATGGTTCGACTATCAACGTCAATTCTTGCCAGGTGATCATCCGTTTAGGAGAAACAGTAGTGCATTTATGAAAGGGAAAAATGATATTGATGACCCTCCACGAAGGTTGTCTGGTCATGAAATTTGTGATAGGG
The DNA here is from genome assembly GCA_037355625.1 of Petunia x hybrida. Lineage (NCBI taxonomy): Eukaryota > Viridiplantae > Streptophyta > Magnoliopsida > Solanales > Solanaceae > Petunia > Petunia x hybrida. The sequence goes on along the minus strand of JBBBVM010000690.1, from coordinate 1,849,648 downwards.
TAAAGGGGGTATCCTAAGGTAATTGATCAGAGAAAACCATTTAAAATACCTGGTTTTGGTGAATGGCATAATTGGACTAAACAATGCATATTCTGGGAGTTTCCTTATTGGAAGGATAATCTTCTCCGATAATCTGGATCTATGCACATTGATTTTTTTTAACGTACTCTTTAATACTGTGATGGATGTCAAGGACAAGATAAAGCATAATGTGAAGGCCAGGTTGGATGTTCAGGAATACTGTAGGTGAAATGAATTGCACCTATATTCAGTCGGCGATAAGGTTTGGATGCCCAAGGCCAATTACATATTTGAATTTGATGAGAGTGGAGATATTTGTAAGTAGGTACAAAATTTGAGGTTTCCTGATGGGTGCGCATCGAATATATCAAGGTGTGTTGACATGAGAGAAGGCAAGTTAACTAATATGAAAAGCCACAATTGTCATGTTTTCATGGAAAACTTGCTCCCAATTGCATTAATTGGTTTACCTGATACAATATGGAAACCCTAGACCGAAATGAGTATATTTTTTAAAGACTTGTGCTCAAACACATTGAGGGAAAAAAATCTTGAATTGATGGAGAGTAATATCCCAGTGATCTTAACTAAATTGACCAAGATCTTTCCTTCTGGGTTTTTCGATGTGATGGAACATCTTCCGATTCACCTTGTGGAAGAAGCACGACGTGGAGGCCCAGCTCAGAGAAGATGGATGTATCCTTACAAGAGGCTAGTGGTTTTCAATCATATGTTCACTAGCATTTATAATTATTCTAAAAAATTATTTAATAAAATGTGTAATGCAGGACTGTTGGCAAGTGTAAGCATACTATAAAAATTAGAAATATGATTGAGGGGTCAATATGAGAGGCTTATCTTGTAAGGGAAACTGCACATTTCTGTTCATATTATTTTGGTGATGAGGTGCCATATTTGAGAAATAGGCCGAATCATCGTGACGATGGCGGGAACGATGATCCATTGTTTCCACAATTTTTCATATTCAATCATTGGGGTAGGGGCCGTTGAAAGGTCAAATGAAACCGTTCACTGATATCGATAGAAAAGTTGCTACAACACATGTATTGTAGAATTTCCCAGAAATCCAATAATTTTATAGGTAAATTTCAAGTAGTTTGATAAACGTAAATGATATGGTCAAAATTTTATTTTGACTAATAAGATTTTGTATTGTGCCGAGCAGTTACTTTGTGGGTAGCTTTGGACACGATGGTGTTTCTGAAATTTTTTTTTAGTGGTTTAGAGAATATGTAAGTATTTTCTGATTAAATTATATCCTAACCTTAAAATAGATAACAAGTTATATCGATTATTTAACTTATAAACTGCCTTGAACTATATATAGGTAAACAATCCAGCTAATAGCATAAATGAACCACTGTTTGTGATTTAGTATTGGGATCTGCTTATAAGTACAAAAGGATATCTAAATACTTAATCAATGGGTACAAATTTCATATTGAAGAATGGTCTATGGAGAAGAAAACCTATAATTGCAAAGTGTGTGTGAATGCTAGCACTGGTGATGGTAACTTTGACTATTATGGCGTGATCCATAAGATCTTAGAGATTGATTATAAAGGTTGGCCCAAAAACAGGTTCGTGCTCTTTTCATGTAAGTGGTTTGATCAACCACCAAATAGAGGTACAAGCATGCATGCGCGATATAACATAGTTGAAGTCAATCACAAAAGAACGTATGGACATTATGAACCATTTATCATTACTCAAAATATAAAACAAGTGTACAACGTTCTTTATCCATCGTGCAAAAATAAAGCTAAAGCTAAGACGAAACTCAATTGGTGGGTAATTTTAAAAGCTAAGCCAGTTGGAAGAGTGGAAGTCGAGGGTGCATTAGAGGTTGCATACCAAAATGACATTTCAAGTGTTCAAGAGATATTGGATGAGGAATTATTAGCTGGTCAGTTGCATCAGGGTAATGACTTTTATCAAGAATTTTATATTTTGGTATTTAACCGTAGAGAAGGAACGTCTATGGCATACGAGGAGGAAGATTTTATTGATGAAAATGAAACAACAGAGAAAGAAGTACTAGTTGATGAAACTGAAGAAAGCTATGATGATTGATATCTTGTTAGTTTTAATGTATTTCATTGTTTTTGTATTACATTCTTTTTTATATTTGATACTTGGTTAGTGATTTCATAAATTTCTATTTCCTATTCATATTGTATTACTATTGTTTATTATCTTTTACAGTGTAATATTGTTGTTTTTTTATGCAGGGATGGCATATAGGAAGGGTAAAGGAAAGTTAGTTCGTGGTAGGAGTTATACTTCCTCCACTTCTGCGAGTCATACTTCCTCTCTTACTCCAGCATTGATTCCAACTACTCAGATAATGGCTCAACTTGATCATACATATCTACCTGTTTTTTTTATATGCCGCCTATTGCCCTAGTGTTTCATCATTCTGTTCGCATGTCGGGCCCCTCATCTTAGCCTATGCCTCCACCAAGCTACCCTTGCAATTCTATGCCTGCACCAGGTGACACGATCCGGAATTAATTCATTGGGCGAACCCTTACCAATTAAATTAGGAAAATAAATATAATTCAATTCATAAATAAGAACAAGACTTAGAAAAAGCACAGATATACTGATACCTCTAAGCTGTACAAATAAAATTATAGCTGACTACCCAACATACTAAGTTTAGGGCTATTCAGACTAGACATCTAAGAGTACAAAAGAAGACAGATACCTCATGAAGGGAGCGAAATACAACTGAAATAATAAACAATAAACTGGTGGCCATCAAGAATAAAAGCTGGCTCACCCTGACAGTTGAAGTCGTCTTCGCTCCTGAATAAGATGGCGAACTCAATCCTAGAGTGAACCTGCCGAAATGAAGAAACAAACAACAAACAAGGGTGAGTCAAAAGGACTCAATAAGTGGGGTAGACTAGCCACTTCAAAGAATAGGAATGCTAGCCAGGGAGAAGAGAAGCAGATAAACCAAATTCCTCTTATTAAAATTATAAAAAAAAAAATAGAGCCAGATAATAACTGGAAACACGTATGGGATCATAAACTCATAAACAACCAGGGACATAAGATAGACAGAACGTATAGGTTTTTAAGTACCCCGAGCATAATACTATCGTAGCGTGCAACCCGATCCATATATTCATACTGTTGCGGCGTGCAACTCGATCCATATATTCATACTATCGCGGCGTGCAACCCGATACATACATTTATACTGTTGTTGCGTGCAACCCGATTCATATATTCATAATATCACGACGTGCAACCCGATCCATATATTTATACTGTTGCGGCGTGCAATCTGATCCATATATTCATAGTGTTGCGGCGTGCAACCCGATCCATATATTTTTACTGTTGCGGCACGCAACCCGATCCATATATTCATGCCGACGCGGCGTGAAACGCGATCCATATAGTTTTACTGTTGTTGCATGCAACCCAATTCATATATTCATGCTATCGCAGCGTGTAATCCAATCCATATATTTATACTATTGCGGTGTGCAACCCGATCCATATAACTAATGAATATAGACCAATTAAGGACACTAAATAGCCAGAAACGTATAGGCAAACTGAAATATGTCCACAATATGGTATACATACCGCATACACAAAATACAGCATGATAGTCACACAATTGTCAGCATGCGGTGCGATGAAATAGGATGAATGCAGTATGATGCAATGGGGTCACATGTGCCCATAATCCCGTCCCGAAGCGGAATACTCCTGCATTCGAGGGGAATGCAATATAGTAACCAACTGGAGCGGAATACTCCTACTCCTGGGGTGGAATACTCCTGCACCCGATATGATATAAACCAGAGGCAGAATACTCCTACACTCTCCTGGGGAGGAATACTCATGCACTCTCCTGGGGCGGAATACTCCTGCACCCACTACAATATGAACCAGAGGCGGAATAATCCTGCACTCTCCTGGGGCGGAATACTCCTGCACCCAATATAATATGAATCAGAGGCAGAATACTCCTGCACTCTCCTGGCGGAATACTCCTGCACTCTCCTGGGACGGAATACTCTTTCACCCAATATAATATGAATCAAAGGCGGAATACTCCTGCACTCTCCTGGGGCGGAATACTCCTGCACCCGATATGAATTCAATGGAGCGGAATCCTTCTGATCCTGAGGCGGAATCCTCCTTCACCCAATATGTATGCAATGGAATGCATATGAATGCAACATAATTCGTATAAATGCAACATGATGCAATAATAACCCATCACCAGTATGGGACTCTCATCGATAGCCGGAAAGTATATGCCAATTCACAGCCAGAGTACAATGCTCAGATCCTAAATGCAATACCAATAACATGACATAATGTATAATACGTAATGTAAATCCAAAGCTAAGGCGTAATGAGTACACCTATCGGAAGCTACACACGTAAGGAACACGTGGTAGATTATCCACGAGGCCAAGGGCCTCCAAAGAAATGGATACAAACACTTACCTCGTTTCACTGCCACTCAAAAACTGCTTTATCCTTTGGATTCATTGCCAAATGATCCTGCTTATTCATTAAGCAGGAAATATATCAAATTAAACTAAGGGCTTCATTCTCTACATCTTAGGGCAATCCGGTTAGGAACCTGATACCTTATTCGCATACGCAATACGCAGGCCAGGCCTATGTACAGGGTTCAAAGTCACATAACCAAACTCTAAACAAATTACATTTATATATGTCCCATAACTCACTGAGTATGAATATATTATCAATTCCATTATCGGGGGTCCAGTTGACACTTTAAACCATCAATTTTACTCGTTAGGACGATGTCTAATATCCCGATTTTTACCGTCAAAATATATTCAACCACACTTAATAAACTCAATGAATACATTAAGATCATTACCTGAATGTTTCGTGGTGAAAATTCTATCTTTTTCCGGTTCTTTTCTCATTATCTGGTATTATTTTTCCTTTCTCGGCGTTTCCTCTTCTTTCTGATCGATTTTTTGGAAGTCCCTTAAGATAAGGGGTTGCCACCGCCTTTTCTCTTTCCATTTTCTTTCTTTTCCTTTTTCTTTTCTCTTTTCTTTTCTTTTCTTTTCGTGATGAAAATTAAAAAGGAACTTTACGAAATTCAAAATGATCCCAAATTTCTCAAGTAAGTTATAAAAAATATATGTAACACACTTGTTAAGACGGATCTTAAATCGGACTCCCAAAACTCCATATAAAAATTAAATGGAAAAATGTCAAATTATTTAACTTTCGGCATTTTAGCGGAAACTAGCCGAACAACCTCGAAATTCACTTTTGAAAGTTTACAAAAGTCGCAAATAATCATACGAACCTACCGGAGCTTTCGAATTTTAAATCGGAGTTCCTTGCCAAAATAGAGCTCGAAATTTTTTTTTAATATTTATCGACAATAAAAACTGAAATCTTCTTCCGATACGTACCAAACGAGGCCTGATTTAGCTCAAATTTTATAGACAGGTCCTAATTGACCTTACGAAGATTTTCAAATTATCGGCACTCCCATCAGGGTCCTAACTCCCGAAACGACTATCTAAGGTCGTTTCACCAGGCTACTCCTATAAGTATGTTTGTTCCCCTTGCCCAAACCCAGACACTCCCACACCTTCTTCTCCATCTATCACTACCAATGCACGAAAAAGTAAAAAAAAAATGTACTATAAAACCTCCAACTGCTCTTGGTGGACCTGGATCGCTCGATGATCGTGGTAAAAGATTATTGCGCCTGATGGAACACATGAGTAATACATTACTTTTTTTGTTACAATGTAACTATTGAATATCTATGTTATGTTAAATTTCATGTTATTTAATTCCATCAGACGATGCTACGACTCTGGTTATGGCTTCTATGGCTCCACACTTTTTCGAAGCTTGGAGCAGCTGGGGAAACGAACCACCGCCAATCAGAGATCATATGTTTGCAGAATATAAGGTATAAACAATCTATTTTGATATACTATTAAATATCTATGTATAAGTTTTGGTTATATTATTAATTATTTCAGTGCAAGTGTTCTTGGAGTGATGTTTATCCTGAGCATCGCATGCGTGAATGTTTTGAGCGGAGAGTGGCACACAGACTTAGTGATTCATTCCATACTGCCTCATTGATGGGGAAACACCTGAATTGGGTGTTTGAGACATCTTCGAATAAACTTCTTGAGTATTGGGATAGTGATGAATTCAAGGAAAAGAGTGAGCAAGAAAAGAAGGCCCAGGCCTCCGCGAAGGGTAGCTCATTACACACAGGCGGTTTGGTTAGTTTGGCGACCCATCAGATTAGACTTATTAGTTGTTATTTCATATTTTTTTTGTTATTATAAATGACGGTCATTTATATTTTATCGAACGTTATTTTTTTTGTAGGAAAAAGAACATGGACCTATAATGAGGATGGTAACGAGATAGGTTGCATCGAGAAACATGTAGAGGATCTAGCTGTAAGTTACTAAATTAAAGCTTTTTTTGTTGTCTAACTTAAAGAAATTACACTTATCCTCGATTTTTTTTTAAGAAAAATTATAGAGATGCTCATCAAGAACGGCTTCAATGCCAAGGATCCGAGATCGATGGTGGCTCCATCCAACTAGCTCCTGAAGAAGTTACTTCAATGTTCGTTGAAGTGGGTGGTAGTTGTCTATGATCAAATATTTACAAAGAACCTTCCTAAAAAGGTATCACTACTGCTTGCTCTTCTTTATCTTCTTCGCATGGTCCGGACGATGAATTGCGTGCAGAGGTAGAAAGGTTGAGGAAAGCGGATGAGGAAAACTGTGCTTCAATCAAGGACTTGCTATCTATTGTGAAATCGTTCATGATGGTTAAGGATTCTGGTGATGACTCCGAGAGAATGGAGTAGACTCTTGGTTTGTTAAAGACTTTATGTTGTTGACTTGGTTTTTTTTGACCAAGTATTGTGTTGCCTTTAATTGTTGAACAATTTCTATATGTAGTACTTTGACTTATTCAAGTATTAGATGTCCCTGTCTTGATTTGGATTATGTGCCTTTAAGTTTAGGCTTTTAAGTTTGTGTATTGGTTATTTAGTAGACATTCTATTGAAGTGTTTAGATATTATAGTTTATGGAACTGTATGAAAAGCCATTTATTAGCTATATATTGGTTTTGGCAGAACATGTATCAGTTTTTAAAATTTTATAATGCAGATTTTATAGTTAATTCGACAGGCAGCCGCCGAAATATTACCAAAAAAATATCTTGATTTGCTCAATACCGACGGGCAGCCGTCGGAATACGAAGAAAAATCCCCAAAATTGTTACTTACCGATGGCGCGACGATACTTTTCAATATTTATGTTGTGTTTGGTAATCATTTATCGAGGGGCGGCTGTTGGATTGACATCGGTATAGTCGACGGGCGCCCATCTGAAGGTTATTCCAATGATGATATTTCGACCAACGTTTCCCGTTGTCCCATCAAAATTACGCTTATTCCGACGGAATTCCGAGGGATTTTTGGTAGTGATTCCTCTATCTTTTCCTTCTCTTTAATTCCTAGACACTTCCTCAGCATTGGAGCTGCCACACCAAATGGAGAAACACAATTTACTCTAATTCCATATTGCCCCTATTCAACACCCAAATTCTTGGCAAGTCCCACTATTGCATGCTTTGATGCCATGTATGTGTGAGCAACATCGCCATAGGTCATGGATGATAATACAAGAAGGGAGGATGAATTGTTCAGATTTATAAATTTTGTTGACTTATCGATCTATTAGTCGACTTAGGCAATAATAAAATCACTTTAAAGAATGAAAAGGCAGTAGTAAAAATAATGAACACAATGAATTATACTGGTTCAGAACCAAATAGTTTCTAATCCAGTCCCCTTGGGTCACAAGGGAGTTATCTCTCTTTAAGCTCTTTCAAGAACACAAGTACACTTACAGTTTGTCGTTAACCAAAAACGTCCTTCACTGATGGTTTTAACTATAAGTTACTAAATTAAAGCTTTTTTGTTGTACTTAAACAAATTATACTTATCCTCAATTTTGTTTAAGAAAAATAATAAAGATGCTCATCAAGAATGGCTTCAATGCTAAGGATCCGAGATCGATGGTGGTTCCATCCAACCAGCTCCTGAAGAATTTACTTCAATGTTCGTTGAAGCGGGTGGTAGTTTTCTAGGATCAAATATTTATAAAGAACCTTCCTAAAAAGGTATCACTACTGCTTGCTCTTCTTTATCTTCTTCGCATGGTCCGGACGATGAATTGCGCGCAGAGGTAGAAAGGTTGAGGAAAGCGGATGAGGAAAATTGTGCTGCAATCAAGGACTTGATGTCTATTGTGAAATGGTTCATGATGGTTAAGGGTTCTGGTGATGACTCCGAGAGAGTGGAGTAGACTCTTGGTTTGTTAAAGACTTTATGTTGTAGACATGGTTTTTTCAACCAAGTATTGTGTTGCCTTTAATTGTTGAACAATTTTTATATGTAGTACATTGAGTTGTTCAAGTGTTAGATGTCCTTGTCTGGATTTGGGTTATGTGCCTTTAAGTTTAGGCTTTTAAGTTTGTGTATTGGTTATTTAGTAGACTTTTTATTGAAGTGTTTAGTTATTATAATTTATGGAACTGTTTGAAAGGCCATTTAGTAGCGATATATTGGTTTTGGCAGGACATGTATCAGTTTTTAACATTTTATAATGCAGATTTTACAGTTAATTCGACAGGCAGCAGCCAAAATATTACCAAAAAAAATACCCAGATTTGCTCAATACCGACGGGCAGCCGTCGGAATACGAAGAAAAAAATCCCCAAAATTGTTACTTACCGATGGCGCGATGATAATTTTAAATATTCATGTTGTGTTTGGTAATCATTTATCGAGGGGCGGCTATTGGAATGACATCGGTATAGTCGACGGGCACCCATCAGAAGGTTATTCCAATGATGATATTGGAATAACTAAAGGATATCTAAATACTTAATCAATGGGTACAAGTTTCATATTGTAGAATGGTCTATGGGGAAGAAAACCTATAATTGCAGAGTGTGTGTGAATGCTTGCACTGGTGATGGTAACTTTGACTATTATGGCGTGATCCAGGAGATCTTAAAGGTTGATTATCAAGGTTGGCCAAAAAAAGGTTCGTGCTCATTCCATGTAAGTGGTTTGATCCAACACCAAATAGAGGTACAAGCATGCATGCGCGATATAACTTAGTTAAAGTCAATAACAAAAGAACGTATGGACATTATGAACCATTTATCATTGCTCAAAATATGAAACAAGTGCACAACGTTCCTTATCTATCGTGCAAAAATAAAGTTAAAGCTAAGATAAAACTCAATTGGCGGGTAATTTTAAAGCTAAGCCAGTTGGAAGAGTGGAAGTCGAGGGTGCATTAGAGGTTGCATACCAAAATGATATTTCAAGTATTCAAGAGATATTGGATGAGGAATTATTAGCTGGTCAGTTGCATCAGGGTAATGACTTTTATCAAGAATTTGATATTGTGGTATTTAACCGTAGAGAAGGAACATCTATGGCATACGAAGAGGAAGATTTTATTGATGAAAATGAAACAAGCGAGAAAGAAGTACCAGTTGATGAAACTGAGGCAAGCTATGATGATTGATATCTTGGTAGTTTTAATGTATTTCATTGTTTTTGTATTACATTCTTTTTTATATTTGATACTTGGTTAGTGATTTCATAAATTTCTATTTCCTATTCATATAGTATTACTATTTTTTATTATCTTTTACAGTTTAATATTGTTGTTTTTTTATGCAGGGATGGCATCTAGGAAGGGTAAAGGAAAGTTAGTTCTTGGTAGGAGTTATACTTCCTCCTCTTTTGTGGGTCATACTTCCTCTCTGACTCCGGAATTGATTCTGACCACTCAGATAATGGCTCAACTTGATCGTACATATCCACCTGCTTTTTCTGATGTGCCCCCTATTGCCCTAGTGTTTCATCATTTTGTTCGCATGTCGGGCCTCTCATCTTAGCCTATTCTTCCACCAAGCTACCCTTGCAATTCTATTATGACACGACCCGGAATCCAGCTAGGCCGTGCATGCACCCAACATCCTCCCCTAGACCCGTCGGGAAAATCCTAATTCATAAATAAGAACAAAACTTAGAAAAATCACAGACATACTGATACCTCTCACTGTACAAATAAAATTACAACTTACTACTCAACATACTAAGTTTAGGGCTATGCAGACTAGACATCTAAGAGTACAAAAGAAGACAGATACCTCCTGAAGGGAGAAAAATACAACTGAAATAATAAACAATAGACTGGTGGCCATCCGGAATAAAAGGTGGCTCACCCTGACAGCTGAAGTCGTCTTCGCTCCTGAATAACGTAGCGAACTCAATCCTGGAGCGAACCTGCCGAAATGAAATAAATAGACAAGAAACAAACAACCAACACGGGTGAGTCAAAAGGACTCAATAAGTGGGGCAGACTAGCCACCTCAAAGAATAAGACTGCTAGCCAGGTAGAAGAGAAGCAGATAAACCAAATTCCTCTTATTTAAATTATAAAAAAAAAAAAACAGAGCCAGATAATAACTGGAAACACGTATGGGATCATAAATTCATAAACAACCAGGGACATAAGATAGACAGAACATATAGGTTTTTAAGTATCTCGAGAATAATACTGTCGCGGCGTGCAAACCGATCCATATATTAATACTGTAGCGGTGTGCAACCCGATCCATATAGTAATACTATCGCGGGGTGCAACCCGATACATATAATCATACTGTTGCGGCGTGCAACCCGATCCATATATTTATCTTGTTGCTGCGTGCAACCCGATCCATATATTTATACCAACGCGGCGTGCAATCCGATCCATATATTCATGCTGTTACGGCGTGCGACCCAGTCCATATATTTACACTGTTGCAGCGTGCAACCCGATCCATATACTCATACCGTCGCGGCGTGCAACCCTGACACGACCCGACATCCGGTTAGGCCGTGCGGGCACCCGACATCCTCCCTTAGACCTGTCGGGCGAACCCTTATCAATTAAATCAGGAAAATAAATATAACAATTCACAAATAAGGACAAGATTTAAAAAAAAAAAAAAAAAAAACACAGACATACTGATACCTCTAAGCTGTACAAAAGAAATTACAGTTGACTACCCAATATGCTAGGTTTAGGGCTATACTAGACATCTATGAGTACAAAAGAAGACAAATACCTCCTGAAGGGAGCAAAATGCAATTGAAATAACAACCAATAAACTGGTGGCCATCCAGAATAAAAGCTGGCTCACCCTGACAGCTGAAGTCGTCTTCGCTCCTTCACAACGGGGCGAACTCAATCCTGGAGCGAACCTGCCGAAACGAAATAGATAGACAAAAACAAACAACAAACAAGGGTGAGTCAAAAGGACTCAATAAGTGGGGCAGACTAGCCACCTCAATGAATAGGATAGCTAGCCAGGGACAAAAGAAACAGATAAACAAAATTCCTCTTATTTAAATTATAAAAAGACAGAGCCAGATAATAACCAGAAACACGTAAGAAACTGTAAACTCAACCGGGGATGCGAGCCAGAAACATATCAACAAATAAGGAATGCACACATAAGCAGAACAGTAGTCATGTACCGCAAGTCTACACAATGGTATGAATTGAGATGAAATGAAATGAGGTGTGATGAAATGAAATGAAATGAAATATGATGCGAAGGGCCACATGTGCCCGTCCTCCCATCTCCAAGCGGAATACTCCTGCATTCGAGGGGAATCCAATCTGATAACCAACTGGAGCGGAATACTCCTGCTCCTGGGGCGGAATAATCCTGCACCCGATATAATATAAATCAGAGGCGGAATAATCCTGCACTCTCCTGGGGCGGAATACTCCTGCACCCGATAAAATGTAAACCAGAGGCGGAATACTCCTGCACCCGATAAAATGTAAACCAGAGGCGGAATACTCCTGCACTCTCCTGGGGCAGAGTCCTCCTACCCTCAATATGATACAATGGAGCGGAATCCTCCTGCTCCTGGGGCGTAATACTCCTGCACCCAATATGATATGCAATATAATGCATATGAATGAAATATAATCCACATGAATGCAATGTGATGCAATAATAATCCTTCACCGGCGCGGGATTCTCGTCGACAGCCGGGAAGTAGATGCCAACTCACGGCTAGAGTACAATGCTCAGAGCCTCAATGCAATATCAACAACATGACTTAACATATAACATACAATGTAAATCCAAAGCTAAAGCGTAATGAGTACGCCTATCGGTAGCTACACACGTAAGGAACACGTGGTAGAAAATCCACGAGGCCAGATGCCTCCAAAGAAATGGATATAAACACTTACCTCGTTTCGAAGTTAACACTGCTACCCAACAACCACTTTATTTGTTGAATTCATGGCCAAACGATCCCATTGTGTTCAATAAGCAGAAAAATATATCACATTAGGCTAAAGGCTTCATTCCTCACATCTTAGGGCAATCCAGGTAGGAACCTGATACCCTATTCGCATACGCAATACGCAGGCCAGGCCTATATACAGGGTTTAAGGTCATATAACCAAACCCCAAATAAATTACATTTATATGTTGCCCATAATGCACTGAGTACGAATATATAATTAATTCCATTATCGGGGTCCATTTGACCCTTTAAACTATCAATTGAACTTATTAAAATGATGTCTAATATTTCAAGTTTTACCGTTAAAACATATTCAAACACACGTAATAAACTCAAATAATATATTAGGATCATTACCTGAATGTTTCAAGGTAAAAATTCTACTTTTCTCCGGCCCCTTTTCCTATTTTCTGGCATTTTTCTGATAATTTTCTCTGTTTCTCGTTCCTTGCTCAAAGTTTCTGTTCAATTTTTTTGTACGCTGCTTAAGGCTTGCTTAGGGATTATATAATCCCAACACCCACCGCATGCCTAACTTGTTTTATTCTCTTTCTTTTTTTTTTTGTAATCTTTTCCGTTTATTTCTTTTACTTTTCTTTTCGCGACAAAAATTAAATTAGTAGCCTACGATATTCGAAATAATTCCAACTTTTGTATACAAGTTATAAAAAATATATGTAACATATTCGCGAAGGCGGATCTCAAATATGGCTCCCAAAACTCAATATGCGAATTTAAATAGAAAAAGTCAAATTATTTAACTTTCGGCATTTTAGCGGAAACTAGCTGAACAACATCGAAATTCACTTTCGAAAGTTTACACAAATTAAAAATAATCATACGAACCTAACGGCACTTTTGGATTTTGAATCGGAGCTCATTCGGCAAAACCGAGCTCGAAAATCTTTTTTTAATATTTATCGCCAATAAAAACTGAAACCTTCTTTCGATGCCTACCAAACAAGGTCTGATTTAGCTCATATTTTACAGACAGGTCCTAATGGATATTACGAATATTTTAAAATTACCGGCACGCCAATCGGAGTCCTAACTTCTGAAACGACTGACCGAGGTCATTTCATTCTCCTCCACTTAAACTCTCATTCGTCCTCGAACGAGCCTAAGTCTCAAGAAAAATTCGCACAGATAACAAAAGAACTTGCACAACCTTCATAAGCTACTCCACGGACCTTATCTCTTGATTACAGGAACAGAATAATATTACGAACACCGAACTCTTGGAATTAAACATATCTGGATACTATGATAACATCATTGTCCAACTTATTCGGACTAAGCTGACCCTTTCTCGATCATGAGAGAAGAATTCTATATTTTCGAAATGAAGATACACGCAACTCTTGATTGGCTAACATGATTCTACCAACGAATCACCTCGTCGATATACTTTCGATATAGAACAGGTCGATGAAACAAAGAATTAGCTTACGCTTCAGCAATGCCTTAGAGATTTAATAATATGTTTCGACATCAATTGGAGGAAGACTCCTCCACTTAGAACATAAAGTCATACAAATAATTTGAATAGAAATAGCCATCCTCGCACAACCTGCTGGATTAAAGAATACTTAGCTGAGTAGACAACGCGGCTCAGACCTGAGGTACCAAATTACTCTCTCAAGTTGCCAAACAGCTGCAACTCTCGAGTTCACAACTCCATACATTTTCTATAAGCACCACCGCCTGATGGATAAAATCAAAGGTCAAATGACGCCTCTCATTACCCTTAGTAGCCTTGAAAAACAACAATGTCCTTACCCAGTCACCTTGACATGTCAGTCGTTTCGAACTCGATCCAAATATTTATACTGTTGCGTCGTGCAACTCGATCCATATATTCATATTGTCGCGGCGTGCAACCCGATCCATATTTTTATACTGTTGCGGCGTACAACTCAATCCATATAACTAAAGCTTATAGACCAATTAAGGACACAAAATAGCCAGAAATGTATACATAAACTGATATATATCCACAACATGGTATACATACCGCATACACAAAACACAGCATGATAATGACACAATAGTCAGCATGCGGTGCAATAAAATGGGATGAATGCAGAATGATGCAATGGGTCACATGTGCCTGTAAACCCGTCCAGAAGTGGAATACTCCTGCATTCAAGGGGAATGCAATACATTAACCAACAGGAGCGGAATACTACTGCTCCTGGGGCAGAATACTCCTGCACCCGATATGATATAAACTACAGGCGGAATACTCTTGCACTCTCCTGGGTCAGAATACTCATGCACCCAATATAGTATGAATCATAGGCGGAATACACCTGCACTCTCCTGGGGCGGAATACTCTTGCACTTGGTATGAATGCAATTGAACGGAATCCTCCTGCTCCTGGGGCGGAATCTTCCTGCACCCAACAAGTATGCAATTGAATGCATATGAATGCAACATAATGCAACATGATGAATGCAACATGATGCAATAATAACACATCACCAGCACAGGACTCTCATCGACAACCGGAAAGTATATGCAAACTTACAGCCAGAGTAAAATGCTCAGATCCTCAATGCAGTACCAACAACATAACATAACATATAATACGTAATGTAAATCCAAAGCTAAGGCGTAATGAGTACGTCTATCGGCGGCTACACACGTAAGGAACACGTGGTAGATTATCCACGAGGCAAAGGGCCTACAAAGAAATGGATACAAACACTTACCACGTTTAACTGTCACTCAACAACCACTTTATCCTTTGGATTCATTGCCAAACGATCCTGCTTATTCATTAAGTAGAAAATATATCAAATTAGGCTAAGGGCTTCATTCCCTACATCTTAGGGCAATCCGGTTAGGAACCTGATAACCTATTTGCATACGCAATACGCAGGCGAGGCCTATGTACATGGTTCAAAGTCACATAACCAAACTCTAAATAAGTTATATTTATATATTACCCATAACTCACTGAGTACGAATATATAATCAATTCTATTATGGGGGTCCATTTGACCCTTTAAACTATCAATTTAACTCGTTAGAACGATGTCTAATATCCCAATTTTTACCATTAAAATATATTCAAACACACGTAATAATCCAAAATAATGCATTAAGATCATTACCTGAATGTCTCGGGTTGAAAATTCTATCTTTTTCCGGCCCTTTTCTCATTTTCTGGTATTATTTTTCCTTTCTCGACGTTTCCTCTTCTTTCTGATCGATTTTGTGGATGTCCCTTAAGATAAGGGGATGCCACCACCTTTTCTCTTTCCATTTTCTTTCTTTTCCTTTTTCTTTTCTCTTTTCTTTTTTTTCTTTTTTTTCGCGATGAAAATTAAAATTAAATTCTACGAAATTCGAAATGATCCCAAATTTCTCAAGTAAGTTATACAAAAAATATATAACACGCTTGCTAAGGCGGATCTCAAATCGGACTCTCAAAACAAAATATGCAAATTAAATGGAAAAATATCAAATTATTTAACTTTCGGTTTTTTAGTGGAAACTAGCCGAACAACCTCGAAATTCACTTTCGAAAGTTCACAAAAGTCACAAATAATCATACGAACCTAACGGCACTTTCGGATTTCAAATCGAAGTTTTTTCGACAAAATCGAGCTCGAAATTCTCTTTTTAATATTTATCGACAATAAAAACTGAAATCTTCTTTCGATACGTACCAAACGAGGTCTGATTTAGCTCAAATTTTACATACAGGTCCTAATAGACCGTACGAACATTTTTAAATTATCGGCACGCCCATCATGGTCCTACCTCCCAAAAGGACTATCTATGTTCGTTTCATTCTCCCCTACTTAGACTCTCGTTCGTCCTCGAATGAGCCTAAGTCTAAAGAAAAATTTATACAGATAACAAAAGAACTTGGACGACCTTCATAAAATATTCCACATACATTATCTCATGATTACAGGATCAAAATTATAACACGCACATCGAACTTCTTGAATAAAACATATCTTGATAATATCCTCACATCATTGCCCAACTTATTCTGACAAAGCTGACCCTTCATCGATCATGAGAGGAGAGTTCTATATTTTCGAAACAAAGATACACGGAACTTTGAATGGGTTAACATGATTCCGCCGACGAATCACCTCGTCGATATGCTTTTCGATATAGAATAGGTCGATGCAAATAAGAATTAGCTTACCATCCCCACACAATCAGCTGGATTAAAGAAGATTTAGCTAAAGCTGAACGTAGGCAGACCTAAGCTACCAAACTATTCTTTCGAGTTTCCAAACAGCTGTAACTCTCGAGTCACAACTCCATACATTTTCTATAAGCACCACCGCCTGATGGATCAAATCAAAGGTCAAATAACGCCTCTCCTTACCCTTAGTAGCCTTGAAAAACAACAACATGCTTACCCGGCCACCTTGACACGCACTCTGGCTCAACACAGGGAACATCACAAGAGGCTACTGTCCGCCTAAGCTCACCAGTGCCGAACAAAGAAGAGATGTCAACGGAGTGAGGATAGAAATAGTTAGAGCTTTAGGGAGCTCATCTTCTTATTTACTTGGCTACCTGAGCTAGACTACATACGAGTCAAGTTAGCCAAAGAATCGCAATTGAAGAAATAGATATTAAATAAGCTCTATGGAACAACATCCATGCCAATTTAACTTCCCAATAAGAAGGAAACTCTGACAATTTACCAGAAAACCCTTTTATAACCCAGATAAGCTCATGGGATAATATGACTTTACTAGCGTTTCGAACCAAGAGGAGACACGTAGATTGAATATTACTAACTAACCACATTACACTTGAAGAAATGCACACTTTCTAATGGTGACGGATAAGAATCCCATAATCCTATCAACACAGAGTTCCAAAGAGAGATAGACTAATTTGACATAATAAGAGAAAGTGGTTCAACGGGATGCCAAGCAGACAATACCGACACTCTCTCTCAAATTTCTTACATTTAAACCAGATCAACTAGGAGGATCTCAGAAATTCCAGGAATAAATCATAAAATAAGCTCATCCCTCTACCACATCTGATTCTTAATAAAAACGACATCCAAGAAAACCATGGAAACATGATATAACAAACCATTTCCAGATCGATCGGAAGAATCAAATCTTACTCCCATATAAGGGAAGAAGAAATACATGAGTCTACTACATCGGATGCCTCAGCATCCTGCCAGACTGGCAGTTCATAAAACTGCCTCTGTGGCTGAGCTAAGCCGCTACACTGATAATTATCTTCTGAAGAATAACTGCCACCACGCTCTCGACCTTTACTGGATCGTGGCATTTCTCTGGCTGATTAAGATCTAAATGAAATCCCTGCGACTGGGCAGCTGTTTGAGGGCAAGAGAAGAAGGACGACTGTCTACTTGATGGTGTAAGAGAAAACTCCTCCAAAGATGATCGACTCACAACAGTGATAATACCTTTAGGCTAAAAATGGATGCTGGATAAACTGCCGATAGCTATAAAGAGAAGACTGGGTTTGATCTTGACAGACTACTGGCGCACTCTGAAAATCACGTCCACAAGCTAAGATATCCTGGTAGGTGACTTCCCACGATAATCAGAACTCTTACCTCCAAATGAGGTACCATGATGCTCACCAGGGCCATGCAATATCTTGCTCTCCCACTCTAACTCCTCAAGCTCTAACTTATCTATGCCTAATACTTAAAAACAACATCAAATGAAGTCCCAACCTCAATTTCTCGAGCCATCTGGGATCTAAAGAAAGGAGAAAGGTCACCAATAAATTTTTGAACATTCTCGGAAGGCTCATGGACTAGTTCTAATGCATATCCAGCCATTCTATAGATTCAATCTCATACTAAGAAACTAACAGGCTAACCGACAGGCTACCCTGACAACCCACTCAAACTGGCGACTCTTTTCATCTCGCTTGCTGCGCGAAAGGAACTTTTCCACGAATCTAGAAGAAAAATCGAACCAAATTCGCTAAATAAGAGAGCGGTCCACCAATTCAAAGCTGGACCGCTGAAACTGGAAAGCAGAGTAATACACAGCATACTGCTCGAGATAACCAACAGCCTGAACGATATGCTGACATCATTTTATTTTAAAAAGAATAACGAGGTTTATTTGATGCATTGCTTAAAAATATCGAAAGGTTCAACCGCGTAAAATAATGCAGCCACTTTGGGCACTCGGACCGAACTGTTACCTCAGCTGGTTAACCAGCCAGAACAATTGGTGGAGCAACACATGCTGCCTCTGGAACATAATTTACTGGGGCAACGTCAGGAACTGGAACAAGAGCTCTCTAAGTCTGAACATCTGCATATACTGCGACCTGATAAGCTGCCTAGCAATAATATGTTCTTGCGGTATCTGTGTCGCCAAAATTCTCGTAAAAGCATCGTAGAGAGCCAAGGGAACCACAAGGCCCTGCTCCCTTGCCCATAGCAAGCTCGTACAACTGGGGCCTGCACGACTGAATCGTCAACACGATCCACAAATCTCGGGGCTTGGGTAACTCTAGCCCCAGGCTAGACTACTTTGTCCTGAACTCCTACCGTTTGTTGATTTATTGCACGAGGGTTCAATATTACCACGAACAAATTAACGAAAATACTTTTGCATCCTAGGCCGACGCACGATGACAAAATAAGGAAGTTTGCCTCTCGTAGATAAGTACGGACGTCTACGTACCCATCAGCGAGATTATACTAGACACTGTCTTAGTTTGGATAGACTCTAAGCCGGGCTCTGATACCAATTGACACGACCCGAAATCCGGCTAGGCCGTGCGGGCACCCGGCATCCTCCCCTAGACCCGTCGGGCGAACCCTTACCAATTAAATTAGGAAAATAAATACAATTCAATTCATAAATAAGAACAAGACTTAGAAAAAACACAGACATACTGATACCTCTAAGCTGTACAAACAAAATTACAGCTGACTACCCAACATACTAAGTTTAGGGCTATCCAGACTAGACATCTAAGAGTACAAAAGAAGACAGATACCTCCTGAAGGGAGCAAAATGCAATTGAAATAATAAACAATAAACTGGTGGCCATTCGGAATAAAAGCTGGCTCACCCTGATAGCTAAAGTCGTCTTTGCTTCTAAATAACGTGGCGAACTCAATCGTGGAGCAAACCTGCCAAAACGAAATAAATAGACAAGAAACAAACAACAGACAAGGGTGAGTCAAAAGGACTCAATAAGTGGGGCAGACTAGCCACCTCAAAGAATAGGATAGCTAGCCAGGGAGAAGAGAAGCAGATAAATCGAATTCCTCTTATTTAAATTATAAAAAAAAATAGAGCCAAATAATAACTGGAAACACGTATGGGATCATAAACTCATAAACAAACAGGGACGTAAGATAGACAGAACATATAGGTTTTTAAGTATCCCGAACATAATAGTGTCGCAGCGTACAACCCGATCCACAAATTCATAGTGTCGCGGCGTGCAACCCGATCCATATATTCATACTATCGCGGCGTGCAACCCGATCCATATATTCATACTGTTGCGGCATGCAACCCGATCCATATATTTATACCGTTGCGGTGTGCCACCCGATCCATGTATTCATACCGTCGCGGTGTGCAACCCGATCTATATATTAAAACTATTGCGGCGTGCAACCCGATCCATATATTCATAATGTCGCGGCATGCAACCCGATCCATATATTTATACTGTTGCGGCGTGCAACCCGATCCATATATTCATGTTGTTGCGGCGCACAACCCAATCCATATATTCATACCGACGCGGCATGCAACCTGATCCATATATTTATACTGTTGCAGTGTGCAACCCAATCCATATATTCATACTGTCGCGGCGTGCAACTCGATCCATATATTTATACTGTTTCGGTGTGCAACCCGATCCTTATAACTAATGAATATAGACCAATTAAGGACACTAAATAGCCAGAAACGTATAGGCAAACTGAAATATGTCCATAACATGGTATACATACCGCATACACAAAATACAGCATGATAGTCACACAATAGTCAGCATGCGGTGCAATGAAATGGAATGAATACAGTATGATGCAATGAGGTCACATGTGCCCGTAATCCCATCCCGAAGCGGAATACTCCTACATTCGAGGGGAATGCAATATAGTAACCAACTTGAGAGGAATACTCCTACTCCTGGGGATGAATACTCATGCACCCGATATGATATAAACCAGAGGCAGAATACTCCTGCACTCTCCTGGGGCGGAACAATCCTGCACCCAATACAATATGAACCAAAGACGGAATACTCATGCACTCTCCTAGGACGGAATACTCATGCACTCTCCTGGGGCGGAATACTCTTGCACCCAATATAATATGAATCAGAGGCGGAATACTCCTGCACCCGATATGAATGCAATGGAGCAGAATCCTCCTGCACCTGGGGCGGAATCCTCCTGCACCCAATATGTATGCAATGGAATGCATATGAATGCAACATAATGCATATGAATGCAACATGATGCAATAATAACCCATCACCAGCATGGGACTCTCGTCGACAGCCGGAAAGTATATGCAAACTTACAGCCAGAGTACAATGCTCAGATCCTCAATGCAACACCAACAACATGACATAACGTATAAAACGTAATATAAATCCAAAGCTAAGGCGTAATGAGTACGCCTATCGGCAGCTACACACGTAAGAAACACGTGGTAGATTATCATCGAGGCCAAGGGCCTCCAAAGAAATGGATACAAACACTTACCTCGTTTCACTGCCACTCAACAACCGCTTTATCATTTGGATTCATTCCCAAACGATCCTGCTTATTTATTAAGCAGAAAATATATCAAATTAGGCTAAGGGCTTCATTCCCTACATCTTAGGGAAATCTGGTTAGGAACCTGATAACCTATTTGCATACGCAATACGCAGGCGAGGCCTATGTACAGGGTTCAAAGTCAAATAACCAAACTCTAAATAAATTATATTTATATGTTGCCCATAACTGCCTAAGTATGAATTTATAATCAATTTTATTATCGGGGTCCAGTTGGCCCTTTAAACCAACGATTTAACTCGTTAGGACGATGTCTAATATCCCGATTTTTGCCGTTACAATATATTCAAACATACATAATAATATCAAATAATGCATTAAGATCATTACCTGAATGTTTTGGAGTGAAAATTCTACCTTTTTCCGGCTCTTTTCTCATTATCTGGTATTATTTTTCCTCTCTCGGCGTTTCCTCTTATTTCTGATCGATTTTGTGGAAGTCCCTTAACATAAGGGGTTGCCACCACCTTTTCTCTTTCCATTTTCTTTCTTTTCCTTTTTCTTTTCTCTTTTATTTTATTTTATTTTATTTTCTTTTCTTTTCTTTTCGCGATGAAAATTAAAAAGGAACTCTACGAAATTCGAAATGATCCCAAATTTCTCAAATCGGACTCCCAAAACTCACTTGTTAAGTCGGATATCCAATCGGACTCCTAAAACTCAATATGAAAATTCAATGGAAAAAGGTCAAATTAATTAACTTTCGGCATTTTAGCGGAAACTAGCCGAACAACCTCGAAATTCACTTTTGAAAGTTTACAAAAGTCGCAAATAATCATACGAACCTACCGGAACTTTCGAATTTTAAATCGGAGTTCCTTGCCAAAATAGAGCTCGAAATTTTTTTTTTAATATTTATCGACAATAAAAACTGAAATCTTCTTCCGACACGTACCAAACCAGGTCTGATTTAGCTCAAATTTACAGACAGGTCCTAATAGACCTTACGAATATTTTCAAATTATCGGTGCTCCTATCGGGGTCCTAACTCCCGAAACGACTATCTAAGGTCGTTTCACCAGGCTACTCCTATCAGTATGTTTGTTCCCCTAGCCCATCCTATTAGTCTCCTACTCCTACTATTCGTCCGCATAGGGTTCCGTCTCCAGTTCCATCCTCATCCCCGACATTGTCTACTCCGACTACTTCTGGGTTGCCAGACCCAGACACTCCCACACCTTCTCTTCCATCTATCACTACCAATGCACGAAAAGGTAAGAAAAAATGTACTATAAAATATCCAACTGCTCTTGGTGAACCTGGATCGCTCGATGATCGTGGTAATATGATTATTGCGCCTGATGGAAGACATGGGTAATACAGTACTTTTTTTTTACAATGTGACTATTGAATATATATGTTTACTTATGTTAAATTTCATGTTGTTTATTCCATCAGACGATGCTACGACTCTGGTTATGGCTTCTATGACTCCACACTTTTTCGAAGCTTGGAGCAACTGGGGAAACGTACCACCGCTAGTCAGAGATCAGATGTTTGCAAAATTTAAGGTATAAACAAGCTATTTTGATATACTATTAAATATCTATGTATAAGTTTTGTTTATATTATTAATTATTTCAGTGCAAGTGTTCTTGGAGTGATGTGTATCCTGAGCATCGCATGCGTGAATGTTTTGAGCAGAGAGTGGCACACAGACTTAGTGATAAATTGCATACTTCCCATTGATAGGGAAACACCTGAAATGGGTGTTTGAGACATCTTGGGATAAACTTCTTGAGTATTGGGATAGTGATGAATTCAAGGAAAAGAGTGAGCAAGAAAAGAAGGCCTAAGCCTCCGAGAAGGGTGGCTCATTGCACACAGGTGGTTCGGTTAGTTTAGCGACCCATCAGATTAGACTTATTAGTTGTTATTTGATATTTTCTTTGTTATTATAAATAACGGTCATTTATATTTTTTCGAACGTTATTTTTTTTGTAGGAATAGGAACATGGACCTATAATGAGGATGGTAACGAGATAGGTTGCATCGAGAAACGTGTAGAGGATCTAGGTGTAAGTTACTAAATTAAAGCTTTTTTGGTTGTCTAACTTAAAGAAATTATACTTATCCTCGATTTTTTTAAGAAAAATTATAGAGATGCTCATCAAGAATGGCTTCAATGCCAAGGATGCGAGATCGATGGTGGCTCCATCCAACTAGCTCCTGAAGAAGTTACTTCAATGTTCGTTGAAGTGGGTGGTAGTTGTATAGGATCAAATATTTACAGAGAACCTTCCTAAAAAGGTATCATTACTGCTTGCTCTTCTTTATCTTCTTCGCATGGTCTGGACGATGAATTGCGTGCAGAGGTAGAAAGGTTGAGGAAAGCGGATGAGGAAAACTGTGCTGCAATCAAGGACTTGCTATCTATTGTGAAATGGTTCATGATGGTTAAGGGTTCTGGTGATGACTCCGAGAGAATGGAGTAGACTCTTGGTTTGTTAAAGACTTTATGTTGTAGACTTGGTTTTTTTCGACCAAGTATTGTGTTGCCTTTAATTGTTGAACAATTTCTATATGTAGTACTTTGACTTGTTCAAGTATTAGATGTCCTTGTCTGGATTTGGGTTATGTGCCTTTAAGTTTAGGCTTTTAAGTTTGTGTATTGGTTATTTAGTAGACTTTTTATTGAAGTGTTTAGTTATTATAGTTTATGGAACTGTATGAAAGGCCATTTATTAGCTATATATTGGTTTTGGCAGAACATGTATCAGTTTTTAAAATTTTATAATACAGATTTTATAGTTAATTCGACAAGCAGCCGCCGAAATATTACCAAAAAAAATACCCAGATTTGCTCAATACCAACGGGCAGCCGTCGGAATACGAAGAAAAAATCCCCAAAATTGTTACTTACCGATGACGCGACGATAATTTTCAATATTCATGTTGTGTTTGGTAATCATTTATCGAGGGGCGGCTGTTGGATTGACATCGGTATAGTCAACGGGCGCCCATCTGAAGGTTATTCCAATGATGATATTTCGACCAACATTTCCCGTTATCCCATCAAAATTACACTTATTCCGATGGAATTCCGAAGGATTTTTGGTAGTGATTCCTCTATCTTTTCCTTCTCTTTAATTCCTAGACAATTTCTCAGCATTGGAGCTACCATACCTAATGGAGAAACACAATTTACTCTAATTCCATATTGCCCCTATTCAACACCCAAATTCTTGGCAAGTCCCACTATGGCATGCTTTGATGCAATGTATGTGTGAGCAACATCGCCATAGGTCATGGATGATAATACAAGAAGGGAAGGTGAATTGTTCAGATTTATACATTTAGTTGACTTATCGATCTATTAGTCGACTTAGGCAATAATAAAAATACTTTGCAGAATGAAAAGGCAGTAATAAGAATAATGAACACGGTGATTTATACTGGTTCAGAACCAAATAGTTCATAATCCAATCCTATTGGGTCACAAGGGAGTTATCTCTATTTAAGCTCTTTCAAGAACACAAGTACACTTACGGTTTGTCGTTAACCAAAAACGTCCTTCACTGATGGTTTAACCTCCTCGCTCACCAACAATGATCTTGTCTGATTATAGATGACAAGACCAACTTCTGTGAAACAACTATTACCTCTCTACAAGAACTCTCTTGCTTTTTTTTTTTTTTTTATCACTCGTAGACTCTCAAGAATACAGTGAATGTAATAAGTAAAAGACTTTGAGAGAAAGTAGATTATAAGTAGAAGCGTAAGTAATCCTTCAGTAGATCCATGTAAATATAGTGTTCAGCCAGAAATGTCCGGTTCTTGATTGATATTCAACAGATTTGATATGCATGAACTAAGCAGAATAGCTGATGAGCCTTTCCTTGATAGAAGATTTGGATTGACTGTAGATTAAGGAATAGAGAGATTGACCTAAGAGATTTGATTCTAAAAAATATATCAATATCTTTTTGAAGAATAAGGCAAGAGCTGATTGGGACAAATCCTAAGGAATTAGCGCGCTTGAGGTCCGATATTTAATAGCTGACTTTCCTCCAAATAAGATCGAAGATCCTTCTTTCCATTTCAGTTCTTCTATAGGGAACCTTCCTTGATAGCCCTGCGATATGCGTCATTTATTAGTGATGTATGTTTTTGTCATTATCAAAACTCAGTAAAAAAACTTAAACTCAAAAATGGAAGCAATGTTGGAAGTGAAAATAATTGTGCCTTTTTTAGCTGGAATCATCACATGAGCCGCGTGTTTGGTGCACATGAATGCCCTTAATACATTAACATCAAATATGTTTTTGAAATTTTCATAGTCGGAATTCAAGATGGTGGAATCTGATTTCCCTGGAATTCCAGCATTGTTGAACATAATATAAAGCTTGCCATACTTGGAAACTGTCATATTAACGACATCTTCAACATCTTTCTCTACGTTAACATCACAATGGATGTAGGAAGTAGCTCGTGGTCACCTATTTCATTAGTGATGGATTGGCCAATATCGTCTTGGACGTCTACAATCACTACTTTCGCACCATGTTTGACGAAAAGTCTTGCGGTAGCTTCACCTATTCGCTAGCACCACCTTTTATGATGGCGACTTTTCCCTCTAGCTGATACAATGGAACATGTAATTTTATGCAGTTGTGCTAAATTTGATCATTAAAGGCATAATGAGAGTGAATTTCACAGGCAATTTATCTGGTTCAAAGTATGCACACATATATAAAAATAAATAAATTAAAATATATACATATGATGAGATCATACTCATTTTAGAATCACTGACCCTAGATTTTGGATTTATCTCACATGAACTCTCTAACATGTTCAAAGTCATACAGACGAACAGTTACACACTAAACGTACCTTTTAGCAATGGAGGTCATGAAATTCGGGTTCAAAGTACTTGAAAATGAGGAAGATATCTATTAGTGAATTGTATAAGTACTGGTCAATAAGCCTTATTTTCTGTGCTTCTATCAAATTGTTAAGTGTTAATGTCCAGTTGAAAGTTGACTTTCAATAGCAAATAGTACTATGCAACTAATTCCTTTAAAATTGTGTGCATCGTGTACAGCCACACAAATACATTTCCTAACATTTGCTTATTCTACACGATTAGTCTGCCTGTCCATCGTGATTATCCATAGATATAATAGTAGTAATTACAAAAGAGACATGGTCCAAAATCTATATAACTTCTTAATGGCAAAATTGGTGTTGTTTTATTTGATAAATAGAAAATAGTAGTACACTTTTTATTAAAAAAGAATTACACAATTTTCTTATTAATTCGTTAAAAAGGAATGATGCATTTCTAGATTTGAAAAAGTTTAATTCCAAACTTTTAATTACAAACCTTAATGAGATTGTTTTTTGAACCACACAAATATATATAGCTCATTTTAGGCGGCAAGAGCCAAAAGTATTCATTTTTTTTTAATCTTAATATCAAATGAAACTGTGACTTATAAACTGAAACGGAAGATAAAATTCACTTGTGGATAAAAGCAACTAAATTTAGTGTTTGTTTTGTTTCAAGACGCAGCCTACATTGCATACCATGATGAAACATGGGGAGTTGATAACTAAGCACTTTTTCCTCTCTTCAATATATTCTACATATTTATTAGGAGATTTTTCGAATTAATTTCTTTACATTATATCTGCAGTCCACTATTTTGAAACAATCTTGGCTAGTAGTTTTGGGATCTAGGACTATGATTAGCACTACAACAGTTTTAAAAGCTCCATAAGGTACATTATGACTCTTTTGTAGAGTTTAAACTGAATTGGACCTCGTTTGGTAGGTCTCGGAAGAAGGTTCAAGTTTCGATTGTCGGTAAAGCTTAAAAGAGGTTTTATATCTCGATTTAAGCAAATGAACTCTGTTTCAACACTTGAAGGCGCTGGTAGGTTCGTATGGTCATTTGTGACCTATGTGAACTTTCAGAAGTGAAATGCAATGTCGTTGGATAAATCCTGAAAGTCAACAGTGCGTAAAAAAAAAAACGAAAAGCATCTCAAGTCACGTTTATAAATTTTGCAGAAATTTGGGTCTACTGACTGAACTTTTCTCCCAATATACGTGGAGTTACGGGGTGTTCCACCAACCAAATTTAAGTTCTACAAGTCTAGTTTCCAGTGTATTAAATTGTTCATCAATGCGACGTGGGAGTAGAGAGATATTCACATTTTCATGAGACTGCACAGGCATCCACTTTTGGGACCCACTAGGCTGGTGGCCGACCTTTAAGTTTTTTAAAAAGGCTAGAAACGTCTATTTTAACTTATTTTCACCTCAAATCAGTTCCTATACTTCCTAGACACTCTCCTAAAGGTCTCTTAAGGGTTTCAAGGATTTCGAAGAAGATTTCACCATAATTCCACATCAAAGTTGAAGTAAAAGAAAATATGATCTTCTATGGTATTGTAATGGCATCAAGACTGATTGGGAGCTTAAAAAAAGCTTAGGATTTGAGTTGTAGCTGTTTTCTAAGCTGGAGGAAGTTAATAATATAAGGGAGATGCTGCCCAAATTTTCCTAGACAAGCTTCTAACTTAAGTTACAAATGTAATCACTATTTTGTATTAATCATGAGCCTAATTGTGTTATTGTAGATTGAATTATTATGTGAGCTGCTTGAGAGGTGTAAGAAGTGAAAGGAGGTCATTCAATAATTGATTTTACCCGGGACTTGAGGTAAGTGGTTTCATCCTACTCTTTCACGGATTTTGGCCTTTATGGATGTTCTACACATGTATTTTTCACGTGCGTAGCTGCCGATAGTTCGGACGCGTGAGAAGGAGGAGTGCAGCTGCCCCGGTAAGGAGGTGCAAGAGGTTGGCTGTGCTAGTCCTTCGGAGAGGCTGAGGTAGACCGAATAAGAATTGGGCCGAGGTAATAAGACATGATATGGCCCAGATCCATATCACTGAGGAAATGACCCTAGATAGGAAAGTATGGAGGTCGAGGATTAGGGTAGAAGGTTATGTAGTAGTTGAGTGTCTTTTCTCTCCTTAGATATCGTATTATGCATATAACATGATTTTCATCTTAGTCTTCGCCTTTATATCTACTGTTGTTATGTTTATATTAGATATGCTTTAGTTTTATCATTATCTTTAACATGATATACCTATCTTGGTTTTTAAAACGTGTTTTCTAAAATATTTTTCCTAGCCGAGGGTCTATCAGATACAGTCTCTCCACCTTGGTGGGGGTAAGGTCTGCGTACATCTCACCCTCCCCAGATCCTACTTGTGGGATAACACTGGGTATGTTGTTGTTGTTGTAGCTGGTGAAAAGGCATACTTACTACGCCGGAGTTTCGTGTCTAGTTTTTTATTATATTGTTAAGGGTTGCTCGGTGTTTACTGTGTAATTGGGAGCATTGTATTCTAGCTGTGATCATGACATGTTCTGTTTGTCTGGTATGTGTATTGAAATGTACTGTATTTATTGTCGAGTTAAGGATAAGAGAGTTATGTTCGCTATGAGCGCTAATTGGGGAGCTATAAGCCTAAGATTATGAACGTAACATAAAGGTTTAGATTGGATTATGGATATTCATTGAATAAGGATTTATTTCTTTGTAATATGCAGCCTTATGATAGGTGCATCATATTGGGCTCCGTATTGAGCCAAGAATAGAAATATCTCATTGGAAATATGAACTTGAACTGTTAGGCCTCGACGTGTGAATGTTATATTGCAGATAGATGCTCCATTATAGCTTGGAATACCTATTGTTGAACTGTATGCCTGATATTAAATTGATAAGGGAAGATCAGGTATGATTATGAATATTAATTAGATGATAGAAGTATCTTGCTAGGTTGAAAATCCTTATAGAGTCGCAAGAGTTACTTATTGTGTGATAGTTCGAATTGTGTGGCATCGCGTATTACATCTTCATGGCTGAGAATTAAGCATAGGAGTTTTTTACTCCAGCTATGGGTTTGACATATACTATCTGGCAGTCGATGAAGGTCCCACATCGATGAAGAGTTATTATCATATACTTCCAGGTAGTCGATAAGGGTCCCGCACCAGTGAAGGATTATTATTGCATATATTTCTTAGTAGACAATGAGGGTCCTGCGCCAGAGATAGAGTTCGGATTGCTTTTTTACGTGGTACATGTCCGAGGATTTATGCAAGGAGTGGAATGTTATCCATTTAAAGAGAATTACAATAAAACATTGTTTAACTATTGAAGTTGTGTGTAGACATGATATGACTTTGGGCTTAACAATTACCACAACTTGAAATGGTTTGATGACAACAGAACTCAGGTTCTACTTGATTTATCATATTCATTATTTAACTATCTATTCTTTAAAAAATCCATTACTTAGGATTGATGGTTATGATCTCATAACATATTTTATGTCTTGCGTATACATATTAATAGGAATAACTAGAGTTTTGTGGTACCTTAATACTTAAAAATATACTTGATATCATGGAAAAGATATTCATTTAACTATTTAAAGGTTGATAAGTTTCAAAGAAAATACGTTTGTCTTCTTGTGATAAGCATAATATATTATTACTTGGTGCATGTTGCTTGACAAAATGTGAACCAATGAGAGTTCGGTGATTTCTTTGTCAATAAGATTATACATTCATATTCAATTAAAATTATTTAGGTGACAATAGAGATACCTATATAGTTGTGTTATAATAGCAGTAGTGAGAAGTATACAATGGTAGCTAGCCACACTTTTAAGGATTTGGAGGACAAAATGAGCTTAAACTTTTTTTTTTATCAGCACCAAGATCTTTTGTTGTCGAATGATGAGTTTTGAGATTGACAAACAAAGGACCTGGTTCTTAGAGAAATGCACAACTTATAAAAAAGATGTTGAGTCCAGTTTCGTATAAAGTGGAGCAAGCAAAGGAACAGGCTGATGGGCAAATCTACGTTGAACTAGGAGAAGTGGATCACGTGCGAGTAGTTAATCCTAGTCTGTTAGGGAGTTGTGTCTTAGCCGCCTCTTATGTGATTAAACGAGAGTCATAGTTATAAAAGGAATATAATTATAGGATACCTTCTCTTTCTATATTTGAGAGAAGAATCTTAGTTGAAGACTGCTAGAGTTTCTCTACTTTATATAAACTTAAGTGAGGTGAGCTGAAGCGATATTCATTCACTACGACAGTTCAGAGCAAAGCAAAAAGTGGCTTATTGATTGTGTGTGAGTGAACAAGGTGAACGGAAATCAAATAACCAAGTGTCGAAGGAATTTCTCATAGGGTTCTTAGATTGTGTTGTTTACTGTTATTACTTATTGTGTTATTACTAGAAGCTTAGCAATAGGTGTTCTTTGTAAGGCGAAAATTTGTAAAAGCTAGAATTTAGCTTTGACTGGTGTAGGATCTATTGGCACCTAATTTTGTCCCTCCATTTTTTTAATTGATTATATTTAATTAAAAGTGCAATATTAATTTCTTAAATAAAACTGCATTAGA
This sequence comes from Petunia x hybrida, assembly GCA_037355625.1. NCBI lineage: Eukaryota > Viridiplantae > Streptophyta > Magnoliopsida > Solanales > Solanaceae > Petunia > Petunia x hybrida. The sequence goes on along the minus strand of JBBBVM010000690.1, from coordinate 1,818,921 downwards.
TGTTATGTATTTATAGGTGTAACCCTTACTATCAATCTCATATTTATATAAATATTCATTTAAAAATATGATTATATTACATAATTAAATCGTTTCCCAAAGGACATGCACAATTCGGGACTATTTGCACTTAAGTATCTATTTTGCGATTATTTACATCTAGTTAATATTATTTAAACTCATTCATAATTATTTTGAGTTAATTAGTATTTTGCTAAGTCATCTATATTATTTCTTATATTTTACTGACTATTTTTTTATTTATTAGCATTTTGAGTTAAATATTGGCCAATTTAATTTGCATATACGTACGTATACACCATATATACACTACATATACACTTATATACATATACACTTAATACATATGGTTCATATATAGTCACCCCACACGCATACACGTGGCTTAATCTCAGCCCTCCGCCACTCTGATCCAATGACTGGAAACACAACTCTTTTTTTTTTTTTTTTAATTCCGGCACACTCTAAAACCCTAGGAAAACTTCATTTCACCCCTTTACAAAGAAGAAACCCGCCGCCCCTCTTCCTATTCCCTCTCTCCTCAAAATCCTAGGTCGCTCGCCTCGTCCATTTCCGACTACCTCCAGGGTCGGAAAAACCCAAACATATACATTTTCGAAATCCACTCACCACCTTCTACAAAACTCCTACATCAAATTCTGCAAAATGAGAAGGTTCAAATCAGACCCCCTCAATTATTTCGTTGCTGCCATCGGACGAGAAGAATCTGGCTAAGACCCTATAAATCGGAGGCGTGCTAACACCGGCGTAGCAAAATCATTACATCCCGCACACGTTCTGGACAAAAAGAAAATGGATTGAGAATGCAGTTTCCAGACAAAATGAAACAGGTCAGACCTGATACGACACGACCCGACTTCACATCTAACGGGTACACCTCTTCCTTTTGTATTTTTTTCTTTTGTTCAAATTTGTTGTCTAAATTATGCAGTACACTTGAGTTTTTCACATTGACATACATTTTATACTAGTGATATATTTTTATCCACTGATTAAAACTTGTAAAAGCTGACTCATACTAGCGTAATTGGTCATTTAAACTACATAGTTGGTTTTGAAGCCTTGTCTGTTATTCAAAACTTTAGTTTGAACATAGTCGTGACTTGATATAAGCATAAGTATGTATAACTGATTAGAGGATATTCGTTATGTGTGATTATAACTAATTAATCTTTTTTACTTGCTTAATTAGTGTGACAACGCATACAGTTTGACTACTGATATATCCGACTTAACCAACATGTCGTCAATATAAACCTCCATACTTTTTCCAATCTGTTCTTTGAACATCTGGTTTACTAACCTCTGGTAGGTTGCTCCTGCATATTTCAAACAAAAAGGCCGAGTATGCATCCAAAAAACTCAGAGCCTCATCACCTGCCGTTGAATTGATGAGTTGATCAATATTACGCAATGGAAAAGAGTCTTTTGGGCATGCTTTATTCAAGTCCGTGAAGTCAATGCACATCATCCACTTCCCATTATTCTTTGGAACCCCACAACGTTGGATAACCAATCGGGATAATGAACCTCGCGAATGGAATCGTTGTTCAATAGCTTCTCAACTTCCTCATGTACTGCCAACCCCTTTTAACTACTGATCGGTTGTTTCTTTTGCTTCACTGGCTTGAAGTTAGGGTCAACATTTGAGTTATGTGTAATGAAGCTAGTCGATATTCTAGGCATTTCAGTGTCTGTCTAGACGAATGTGTCTGACCGAGCTCGTAGGAAGTTAGCGTATTCTTGTTTGGCCTCGGTCGAGAGCTTGGCCCTAATGTAAAATTTCTTATCGGGGACTCTCTCATCAAAAATAACTAGATCCAGGTCATCAATCGTGGCCTTGGTGGGCTTTTCTTATTCTTGGATGTCCGAGGGCATGATAACTGGTTCTCAGGATCCGGCTGCTTTGTGAGTTTCGAACCCAAAGGGTAAGCTGATCACTAGGCGAGGCCCGAGCAGTTTTTCCAACTTCTTCTTCTGGTTCTTTGTTTCCTTTCTGACGGGACATGTCACGGCGGTTACATAACGGCTTCGAGATAGTTTTTGTTCCCCTCGAATCTCTCTCACTCCCCAGGGAGTTGGGTTTTTGAGGATTTGATGAGCGTAGACGGCACTGTGCATACTTCGAAAATCTAGGGTCTTCCAAAGATAATGTTATATGAGAGATCGCACGTCATCACTTGGAAGGACGCTACCTTCGCTGCCCCTGGAAGGTGCACTTGAATGAGTGTCTCTCCTACAAACTTCTCGCTAGAACTGTTAAAGCTGGTTATGGTGTATGGATTGGGGATTACCTGATTTTGCATCTACATCTGGCAAACGACGTTCAAGTAGATGATGTTCACCGCACTATCGAGGTCTATCAGCACGCGTTTGACCTGAGCATAATGCACCTCCAAGGTAATTATCAGGGCGTCGTAGTGGGTTATAGAACTTACCGTGAGTCTTTGCTATCGAACTCAATGGTGCTAATACGAGGTTTTTTGGTTATCTTCTGATGCGCCTCACATACCATGACCGTTCTGGTGCTGGTACTGCTAACTTCGGATCCCCCAAAAATCGTGTTGATAGGCTTATGGGCCCCCTGAACCGCCAGCAGTGCTTTGTTTGCATCACTATAAGGCGCGGTACCCTGGTTGGATTCCTGCCACGACAGCAAATAAAAGGACGCTGATCACAGACATCCATTCATTGTTTCAGCCGTATTAGCCGAGTTATGAACCGTTTGTCAAATCTCAATACAGGCATCGTAGTCGTTGTTGTCTGACATGACTGCACCTTTTCCTCGTAGAATACCTACAATTGCCTAGGCCCCACGGTGGGCGCCAAACTATTTATGCCTAAAATTGTACTTCTAGGTTAAATACTTAAATTTATCAATGGGTCACAAGCAATATGGTAAAATACGATGAAAAAGTAAGTAAATAGAGAAGAAAATAGTGGACCAAAAAGTAAAGAGTTTTATTCCTTGAGAATAGCTTGATTTAGCGGTGAATCGCTTGATGTGCAATATAATGTAATGAGAGATATTTATAGTTGAGATTACCTAGTCCTAATTATGGTACAATACAAAGACTAATGAGACTCATGGGCCTATAAACTCAAGGCGGTAGTATATACGAAATTCTAACTAGGAAATTGTAACCCTAAGGCGACTGGATGTATGCGTTGCGTCCTACGCTCGCACCGTCTGAATGGTCATAACTCGTAGAATAGGTGTGCGTCCTTTGTGCCCGTAAACTCATAGAATAAGTCTAGTCTCGCCATCTGGACTCGTATTTCATAATATAGGTGTCGTATTTTTTCCCGCACAGTATGAAAGGTTGTCTAGGTTCTTATATAAGAATGGATCCACAAGAGGAAAGACAGACAACACTCTATTTCTGAGGAAAAATGCCAAGGACCTGCTGATTGTTCAAGTGTATGTTGATGTCATTATTTTTTGTGCCAATGATTGGAACTTGTGTAAGGAGTTTGCTGAGTTGATGGGAAGTGAGTTCGGGATGAGTATGATGGGTGAGCTGAATTTCTTTTTGGGCTTACAAATTAAGAAAATTCAAGAATGAACCATGATTCATCAACAAAAATATTTTAGGGAACCACTAAAGAAATTCGAAATGAAAGGAGCTAAGGAAATGAGTACTCCAATTGCACTTGGAACTAAACTGGATTTGGATAAGACTGGTCCTTCACGGGTGAAACTAAGTATAGAGGAATCATTGGTTCTCTCATCGATCTCACACTAAGTCGTCCAGATGCTGTTTATATTGTGGAACTATGTGCTAGGTTCCAGTCAAAGCCTAAAGAGTCCCATTTTCTCTGCAGTGAAGAGGATCTTGAGGTATTTGGAAGCAACTCAAGATCTATGCTTCTGGTATCCCAAGAGTGGTACATTTAAGTTGATTGGATTTGCATATGCTAATTATGCTGGTCATTTGGTTGATAGAAAAAGCACTTCTAGAATGGCATACTTTTTAGGTCCTTGTCTAGTTTCTTGGGCTTCAAAGAAAAAGAACCCAGTGACCCTCTCCACTACTGAAGTTTAATATGTTGCAGCTGCTTCTTGTTGTTCTCAATAGCTGTGGATCAAACAGCAAATAGAGGACATGTGTCCATCATTTGTGACAATACAAGTGCTGTGAATATTACCAAGAAACCAGTCCAATATTAAAGAATAAAGCACATTGATATTAGTTACCATTTTCTTAGATATAATGTTGAGAAAGACCTAATCACTATGAATTCTTACAGGACGGAGTATAAGATAGAGGGCATCTTTGCCAAAACATTGAACATGGTGAAGTTTGAGAGAAACAGGTTGGAGTTGGGGATGACCAAACTACATGAATGACCCAGCACTTGGTTCTTCCAATGATTGGCTAGTGAAGTGTCTTATGTTTATCTGCTTAAAATCTAATGTAGTCAATTCTAATTTTTGTACTGTAAATAGTATGCATGTTTGACTAAGTTAACATTTGTATTTTATCTAATGTGTACCCATTGTAGGAATTAGTTGACACAAGAAAGTAACTCTTGAACGAACGAAGAACTGTTGTCCAGGTACACGTCTAATTTAATTTGTCAAGTGTGTGTTAATTGATTTGTCTTGATATGTATCACTAACAAATTTGTTGTAACCGCCTTAATTTTAGCCTAATACTTAATGGTTACAAACTTTAAAAAGTTAAAAGTTTTCCACTTGTCATAGGAGTCTTGATTACCCTATGCCAAAATGGTTAAATCAATCCCATCCCTCCCGGTTTCCAATTCTTTTAAAAGCTTTTTTTTCCTTTTGATCATTACTTATTTTTAACTCTCAAGCTCAAGAAAACATCTTCTTTATCTCCCTTACTCTCGCATTCTCTCCGTCAAAACCCTAACCAGATTTTCAAATTACTCCAAAATTATTCACAATATCTCTAACCCAAAAATCTACTACCTCATCTGCTTCTTCACCAAAACCCAAAGTGCCAGTCCAACTTACCAAGAAAGTACCAAACTGAAGTTCAACGGATGTGATGAAGCAATTCACAAACGGGCTAAAATCGTTATAAAATTTGTGTCAAAATCTTAAGAGAAAGCGCCTGCTTCTCAAGCCATCAATGGCACTTGGACACAAGTAGAACCTGAGAATGTTCTCCAATAGGTAAGACTTGAATATACTAGGTCGAGTTCTGTTGTGCATGATGCTAGTTTAAGCCCAAAAAAGTTTGAATCTGAGAGCTTGGTGACAGGGTTGGATAAAATTTTTAAATCTGTGATGGGTGAGGAATTTGTGAGTACAAAAGAAAGGGGGAAAGATGAAGTGGTAGAAAATATAGAAGTTGTTGGTGGAATTGAGGGGTTGGCTAGTTCTGGTAGGACTCTGAAGTCCCAGTCGATGAACCTAGTTCGGTGTCTATTCCTTCTGAGTCTAGGAAGGAGGAGAAAGACAAGGTGGAACAAGCTGAGTTAGGAAAAGAACCTGCCTCAGTTTCTTTGATTATGGATGATTCAGAAATAGAATTATCTAAGTGTGAAATTGAGAAACTAGTGATTAAATCTGTTGAGGAGAGGGATGGAGTTTCTGGTGTAAGAAGAAGCAAAAGAAAGTTTGGTATAGTTTAGGAGGATGAGTTTAAGGAGGATAAATTACTATTTGTAAGTGACACAAAGCAAGAGGTTGAGAAGACTGTGAAGCCTGTAAGGGGAAGGAGTCGGAGATTGGTGAAAAGGAAACAAGTGAAGTGAAGGTTGATTGATCAAACTGAAGATGATGGAAACTGACGTATCTGATCATAAAATTGAACAAGAGGTAAACCCAATGGTGATTAAGTATGTGAGAAAGCCAGCCACAAGGTCAGCCTTAAGGAAGCAGGAAGAAAAATATGCTAAGTTTGCTAAACAACTAAAAAAGAAAAAGGGTGGAAAAACTACTGAGGAACCTCATCCACAAGAGTAAGATGAATTATTTGAGCAAGAACCGGAAGAACATGAGGAGAAATTTGAGGACCCAAATAATTCAGATGCTGTTAAAAGTTCTCCTCACCCTCATAAGGCAAGTATAGACATATACACCTTCTTTGTTGATAAGAATGTGTTTGTTGGCAACATACTTACACACATGAAGGAGGTACACATATAAAGACTTGTGCAGAAGGTTGATATGCAAGGGGGACCAAGTTGTTCTCAAAGGAGAATCAAATGATGTATGTTGCTGCTGTTATGGAGTTTTCCATAGATTGTTCGGTGGCAAAAGGAAGAGTGACTTCTAGTGTGTTGGGAGTTGATATAAAATTTGGAAGAGAAGAGTTGGGAGTGATTCTCGGAGTACTTGTTGTAGGTTACTGCAGGTAAAAAAAAGGGAGAATGGACAGAGAGAACAGTTGGTATTACTCTCATTTTCAACTTCAGCCCTAAATTCTGTCCTTTCAAGTTTTCTTGTCTAGTTCCCTAGGATTCTCTTTGTGTTGTTGGTGATGTGTGTTTAAGAAAATTTCATTTTGGCATGTATTCAATCAGGTTTCCATGATGTGAACCTTGTGAATGTTTCGTTTTAAAGTGCTTGTTCCTTATGCATGTTCTTATGTATCTGCCTTTATTCTGATTGGTTCCTTGGATTTATACTTATGTTTCTATTTAGTTAACTTGCAGCCTGTAGATATAGTTTGGGCTATGTGATTGCTTCTTCCAGGTGACTAAGATCTTTTCGATGATGCCAAAATGGGGAAGAAGGAAATGTTGGGTGTTTGTGACCCAACTCATCGATTTTTAGATTTTTTTTCATTTGGTTCTTATTATGTTATGTCTTGGTGTTGATTGTACATGATCTTGGCAACATTTATTTTTTATCATAAAAAATGGGGAAACTTTTGTAGGATGAGTTTGAAGATTGACAAATAAAGGACCTGGTTATTACAGAAAGGCACAACTGATCAAAAATATTTTGAGTTCTTTCCTTATAAAGTGAAGCAAGCAAAGGAACAGGCTGACGGACAAATCCATACTGAACTAAGAGAAGTTGAGCACGTGTGAGTGGTTAATCCTAGTCAGTTAAGGAGTTGCGTCTTAGCCGCCTCTTGTGTGATTAAACGAGAGTCAGAGCTATTAAAGGAATGTAATAGGAGGTCTTCTCTTTCCGTATTTGAGACAACAATCCTAGTTGAAGACTACCATTTACCTACCCTATATAAACATAAGTGAGGCGTGATGAAGCGATATTCATTCACTATGAGAGTTCAGAGCAAAGAAAAAGCAACTTATAGATCGTACGAGTGAACAAGGTCGCAGAACCAAGTGTCGAAGGAGTTTCTCATAGGGTTCTTAGATTGTGTTGTTTATCTATCTACTTATTACTAGAAGCTTTGTAATATGTGCTCTTTGTAAGGCAACAATTTGTAAAAGCTAGAGTTTAGCTTTGATTATTGTAGGGTCTAGACTTTAGCCCCTTGGTTATTGTAATTGCGACCTAAAAACTTGCTCGTTGTGTTAGTAAATTTTGTTTACAAAATTCCAGAGATTGGGTCGTGGTTTTTTCTCCTTTGAGCAGGGAGTTTTCCACGTAAAAATTCTTATGTTCATTGTTCATTTTATTATTTTGGAAAAACAATGCAAGAATCAGGTTCTTGCAAAGATGAGCAAGGTTCTTTAGTAAAAAAAAAAAAATTAGAGGACAATATCCACACTCCCTTCTTCTAGTGTCCGTTGAAAGTGCACCAAATACCACATTTGTGTTGTAATATTTATATATGTTTGGGTAGCACTATTATCTCTTTTCTATTTTAAATCTTTTAGTTTTCTATTCAGTACATATACATATCACAGTTTTTTCCCGAGAAAATACCTCTAGCGGATAGTATCTTAATTATTAGAAAACTATATAGGGAAGGTTTTACTGGGTAATAGATTTACTGTTTAGCATAAGGTAATCGTCATTTGGTACAATTTGGTATTTCTTTAGAACAAACTTTCATTTGAAAATATTTTTCTTTCAAATTTAACATTGTGTTCAATATAAAAAGAAAACCTTTATTGTCTTATGTACAATTATTTACTCAATTTTTTATTTTAATAATCTTGTTATTTTATAAAATGTATATTATGTAAATCGATATACACGTGCAATAGTCGTACCGAGAGACTAATTATCATGATTGACTGGACAGCCTAATCGTGGCGAACAACCAGATGTTAGGAAATCTATCTGCATAGCTGTACACGACGCACACAATTCTAAAGATTTAATCACATATTTGCTTATTAAATGTCAACTTCCCACTAGATGTTAACACTTAAAAAGTTGATGGAAGCATGAAAAGTAAGGGTCACTGACCAGTACATATATAATTCACACTTCCTAATTTTCAAGCACTTGAAGGTGAATTTCATGGCCTTGAGTTTTCCCTCCATTAACAGGTTCGTTTATTTGTAATTGTTCGGTTGCGTGCCTTTGAGCATATTAGAGAGTTCACCTTAGGCAAATCATAAAACTAGAGTAAGTGATTTGAAATAACTAGTGTAACTTTATTATGTGTAGTACATCTAAATTTATGTAATCTTGCACATGTATACATAGTTTTAAAAGAAAAGGTTCAACTAAAATCTCCCTAGAATTGCCTATTAAATACACCCCTAATAATTTCTATAATGATCAAATTAAGCATAATTGCATAAAACTACAGGAAAATTGACTTGGCTAGGCAAGATTTCGTAGCAAAATTGCCTTATTCTCTCTAGTTGCTTAATTCCGTCCGTAGTGCATCGATATTATTTCAAAGTTAAAATCACTAGTTGGAAAGTCCATCATTTTAATCAGTTTATTTTGGTTGTTTCAGGCTAGATGGAAAAGTCGCCTTTTATTTCAATGGGTGCCAGTACTAATATTTATACGTATTCTTCTGTAAATATACATATTGTTCCACTTGGTGCACCTTCGTAAGACACTAGAGGGGGGGAGTGAATAGTGTCCTTACCCGATTTTTAAAACCTAAAACTTGCTTTTAACTTTCAGCGCCTAACTCACAAAGAAACAGGTTCCTTGCAACTTTCACCTATCTCTGAAACTAAACAAATTCTGGAAGCGTAAAGGACACAGAGATTTTTACGTGGAAAAATCCTTGCTCAAGGGATAAAAAACCACGACCCAAACTCTTGGGATTTCAACTCTTCCACTGAAGGAAAATCCGAGCAAGTTTTAGACTACAACGTAATATAATCAAGGAACTAGAACCCCCTATTACCTAGAACCATCACAGCTACACGTTAGCTGGTAAGGTTACCTCTACTTAACCTCAAAAGGTAATCTCTACCTAATGCTTCTAAACAAGCTGATAGATTACAACTCAATAGCCTATAACAAAGAAACTAAAACAACAGACTTATCTATGAAACTGCTCCTTCGTAAGGTTCTGCTGCTCAGTCTTTGTTCTTGCACACAAAACTTCCCACGATCTGATTGTACTTGATATGATCTGTTGAGATGTCTTTTGTGCGTAATGAATTTGGCCAAATTAACTTGTATATATAGGTACTAGACTTGGCCGGATCCAACTAAGTTTAGGATTTTTTTTCCTCTTCGGAATTAGTTTAAACAAGGTTACCCATATTTCCTTATTTAAAACCTAAGTTAATTTGCCTTAGTTCCCAATCCATTTTTGTTTAGGAACCGCGTCCTTCTCAGCACCGCTTATAGCTTCTTCAACTTCCGATAGGATTGGAACTTTGACTCCAGTTGTTCTCTTCTTTCCTTCTTCAGCTCTGACTAGATTAACCCGTTGAACAGCTGACCTTCTTACTTCGACTGTGAACCTTTTCGTGGTCCACTTAGTACCAGGTCCTTTGTCATCTTCAAAACTCATCCTTCAACAAATTCCTCCTTTTTGATGATGACAAACCATGTTGTCTCACCGAGGGTTTATAATCTCAAGAACCTGTAAGAACCAACCACTAACCTCAAACCAGGGTAATAACAGTTAGGCGAATAAAGGTCACAAACATATAATGAACTAATCAAGATCTAACTTCCCCCTTTTGGCATCATCGAAAAGTTTCACAGTTGTAAGAACCTGCTCAACTTAAATTAAGTCTAGTTGACTCTAGTGCCAAAGGCAGCAAGCCAACCTTTAAACGTCAGGAACCTGTTTCTGACAATAAATACTAGCAGATAGGATATTTATATCAATAAAAAGAGCCAAACCGGCTTAAAACATCCAAACATCATTCAAAATATTACAAACTGAAATATAAAATATTCTTAAAAACAGGCCATAAAAGAACCAGGAAGGGACTAGGAAAAGGAACTGGTTCGGAATTGGGGAATATCAAGAACGTTAAAGTGAGCAAGCAACAAGGCGAGGCGACGCGAGTTTCCTTCTCTTTCACGTTCCAGCTCTGCATCCAGCCTTGTGTTTTCAGCATTCATCCAGGCCAGCTCATCATTTTGCCTTTCAAGCTGCCTCCTGAACCCCTCAATCCTCCTGTCCATTCTATTGTTCCTCCTTTCATCTGCATCCTCTTCCATATGCTTTGGTTCATCAGCAGGTTCACCATCCAACACATAGTCACAGGATTTAAGAATGTTCCTCTCAAATAAGTCATTATGGTCCGGCTCAGTCCAGTTACCAACAGGCACCCCAAAGAAATCAAACACTTTCCCCGAAAGAAACCCATAGACCAGCGCATGTTTGCCTAACCCCATATCAGCTACCCTACCTATGTGCTTAATCATCAATTCAGGCAGATTAATACGAACCTCTCGATCTAGCAGGTCCATATAGGTCATATCCAGAAAGTTGGCCTCACTCCTCCTTTCTGACCTCTGCAGTAGGCTCTTCAGTACAAACTCAAAGAGCAACGGGTAGAAGGATTGCATTGCCTTCTTTCTTTACTTGTGTAGTCCTTGCCAGTTTAGGTCTCCCTACAAATTTTCAGGTCACCTCCAAAGCAGACACACCATCTCCTCTAGTCGGCCACGAGTTCCTCATATACTCGCTATAGCCCTGAGAAGGAACACCTAAAGTCTCACCCAGTTCCACACAATCAAACTGGATCACCAGCCCCTTGACTATGGTCGTCACAATACCATCACTCACTGTGCAATTGGAATAAAATTCTCGAACCTCTTGCTCCCTCAGCTGTCTAGCACGATCACTGAACAGGTTCAACCAACCCTGAGCCCTCAACTTAGCACCAAGCTGAGTCATTCCCTCAAGCTCTAGGTCAGTGAGAATTTTACCCTTCACCATTGGTAGACCTCTAAAATAGGCCACCCTCATTTTCTTGTCTTCCTTGTCCTCTCCAATCACCAGCTTTGTTTTGGAACCTCTCCTACGAACCTCAGGTTCCTCCACAATCCTGTCCTGCTGCTCTCTCACAGAACCTCGAGTAGCAGGTCTCCTAGCATGACTCACTGTCTTCCTGCTGCTTTCTCCCATACCCTCTGCATCTCCAGAACTGCCCATTTTGGAACTACCTACAAATTCTCCTCCCTTTACTAGCCTTCTTTTCTTCATAGTTTGTTTTTTTCCTGAACCACCGGCCTCTTTCCCAATCTCCTCTGTTCCTCCACTACAACAACATCAGCTCACTGGAGGAACCTTCACTAGCTTGAGAAGTGGGATTGGGCTCAGGCAACACAGCATCTAAAGGCTCAGTAAAACCTACACCTTCTACATTTTCTTCCACATAATCATCAATATCTCTCAGATCTGCGTCATCACCTGCTACAGAACCAGAGAACGAACCAGGTTCTTTCTCAAGTTCCTTAGCAGGTGTTGACACCCAATTTTGTCCTTCCTATTTTACAATTTTATCATACAAAAAACTTTGAAAATGCAATTTTAATTTTTAGACAAAATTGCGTCAATTATCATGCATCTATCCATATCACTAACGTCCTATCTATATACATACGTATCCCAATGCGATTATATTACATAAATATGTCATTTAAGTCGTTTTCAAAATACTAGTACAATTTTGTAACTATTTATGCAATTTATATACTTGATTCTCCATTTTACAATTATTTACATTCAATTAATACTACCTAAATTCATTTATAATTATTTTGAATTAGTTATTATTTTTCCGAGGTCTACAATAATACTCCTTATATTTTTATTAATTTTTCTCTTATTTATTAGCATTTTTTAGCTAATTACTGGCCAAATATACTCCGACATACACGAAATACAGTATATATACACATATATATATTTAAGACATATACTACATATACACATCACTCTTTAGGACCCACGCGCACACACATCAGCCCACATGCGCTCACGTGGCACATTTCTAGCCAATTACCCGCCCACGTCAGCTCCCACTAGTATTTCCTCATTTTTCATCTTTATCCAAACACCCCCCTTTACCAAAATAAACCCTAGGTTTATTTCCCCTTCCCTTTTTTCCCCAAGTCAGCCGACGCCCCCTTTCCTTTCTCCCCCCCCCCCCCCACGCCTAAAACACGACCAAATACACCACTGTACGATGTCCACCGCGACCCCGTCACCCTCGCCACCAGTCACGGGCCATTCTCCCATTTCTCTCACTCCTCGTCACGATTTCAAACCGAAAAGGAATGTACGAAAATGGAAAAAGTTTGACAAAATCATGAGGAGTTGATGCTAATCAAGCCAAGATTTAGAATGGATACATTACAAACAAGGTATAGATCAAGATTTCGGAATTAAATCAAGCAAAAAATGAAGAAATAAAAAACGAGTCAGATTCGACCCAACCCTATTTGACCCGAATAAAATAGGTATTCTTTCTCCTTTGTTTTTCTTCTTCTTTTTCGTATTAAAATCATGCCTAACTTGCTTTAATTGATGTGTTGAAAATGTTCATGACATGCCTATTTGTTTAAAGATTTGTTTATGTAGTTGATTAATTATAACTTAATTATTGTTAAGTGTCGCTCGTCTAAACTATTGACTCGAATGTTAAACCATGAATAGTATTTGATTATGCTTGAATCCACTAGCCTCGTTGTTCTTGACTCTAAGTATTACTTTTAAATCTGATTTTTTCTTTTTAAAAGGGTTCATATGCATCAATTCTGATTGTTTGAATATAATTTGTACTTTGATACATAATTGTAGAATATTGTGTTTTTAAAATAGAAAATAGATCCTTGTTTCTATTTGCATAAAATCAAGACCTTTAGACTAAAATACATTGGGTGTTTAAATTCTGAAAATATATATATTTTTTAGAAAAAATCAGACTTTACCTCTTTCAAAATGTGCCATTTTTAATTCCAAAAATTAGTTAGTTAAATTTTATTTATGGAAGTAAAACTATCTTATTTTGCTAAATTGATTTGCCCTGATTTTTTGCTTAATTGACAACCTATTATTTTCTTTCCTTATTATGAAAATAATTCTTTCACACCCCTAATTTTAAGGACTAAATAACCCCTACATCAACACTATAAAAAGGGGCAGCCCTTCTCTTATTTTGGACACACATACATGCTGAAAAAGGTTCTGAAAGGCAAAAAATAACTCTCTGATAGTTTTGGTGATATTAGCTTCAAGTTTGGCTCTCATATCTCGGTTACCTGATTATTGCTTGCTTGTTTTCTTTTTACATCAAGGTAATGACTCTAAGTCAAAGAGTCTCTTCCTAAAAACTCCAACTTTCTTTGCTTGCTACTGCTTGTACTTCTACATGTCTCTTTGGGCCCCCTTTGGCCACTGCTAATACTATTTGCAGGATGTCACGGATAGTCACGAAAGACTATGCCAGTTTAATGTTGCAGGAAGCTAAAACTAGTTTGTCACGAAAGGATGAAGTTTGGTATGATGGTAAAAGATACATAAGGGAAGAAGGATCAAGGAATTGATAAAGTAATTAGAAGAAGTGAAAAGAAACTTGAACTAGTAAAGTTAGGACAGTGTATTCAGGGAACTACCCTTCTCTCTAACTTGTATATGTTATTAGTTTTTTGTCCATGTATTTGATAGCTTCTTTTAGCTTGTATTCATTTAAAACAGAGGAAGGAATGGTAAGTATTTGAAGCCTGAATAAGGCTTTGTCAGGCATAAGAAAGGGTGCAACGAAATACTTATGTTAGGGTTACTCAGGGACCCTATTTCTCCCTTTTTTCTTGCTCATCTATGGCTGAAATTATGAGTTTATGTGCATCAATTCATAAGTCTTGAAACTAGTATGATTAAGTCGTATAACAGATGAGGATTGTTAGTATCTAAATCTGGATTTTGTTAAGGCGGGCTCCTTTCATATAAAGGGGGGGGGAGGTTTTCGTAATTTTATTTAAAATATGGGTATTTTTGAAAATCGTAACCTATGCTAGGATATTTTTCGTAAAAATATGTCTTGGCTGTATTTTTTCAGAAATTGCAGGCTTGAACGATAAGCCCATGTCAAAAGAAATTGAAATTCCAAAATTTTTGTTAAGCAGGTGTTGTTCATCCAATTTCTGTCAAAATGAGCCTATTTCTGCAAATCTTGGAACAACCCCTTCGTTGCAGGCTTTATTTTTCTGAATGGGGGGTTCTCTTTTTAAACTAATTGATTTTGTAAATGCTTTTTTCTCTTATACACAAATTAATAGTGTATTAGGGAAGTATGAATTTCGGGGTCGGATTATACATATATGTATACTTTTAAAATAATAGATCGCTTAACATGTATTGCTTGAATATGACACTAATATATATATATATATATATATATATATATATATATATATATATATATATATATATATATATATATATATATATGTGTGTGTGTGTGTGTGTGTGTGTGTGTGTGTGTGTGTGTGTGTGCGCGCGCGCGTCCTTTTTTATGCATCTAAACTTGCTTGATGTATCCATCTTTTTTTATCAAAACCTTCATATCTATTTGTATATAATGTTTTGAAACGACCCCTAAAACAAAAGTCGCTCGGAACATACGTTTGTCAATTAAATGTCAACACGTCCCTTCCAAAGCGACTACATTCTCTAAATATGATAAAACTCATTTGTCCCTACGTTTGATTATCACATTGTGAGAAATAAATATTCTATGCTATTTTAAATAATTTTTAAAAACTGATTCTCTTCGGGTTTGCAGAAAAGAGCTCGATTCGGAATCGTGTTTATATTTTCAGCTCTTTGAAATTAAAGGTTTAAAGCAGAAGGCTAAAATTGCAAGTAGGCATTGGGCCTAACTCATAAATGCAGGACCAGTAACTTTTAAATTTTTTAGGATGTGGCAGTAAACTTACTTTCAATCATTTTTGCAGAGATATCTCTTTAATATCTCGTCTTAACTTTTTAGCCTTCCTTCATGATAGTACCGATATTGCTTTCTTTTAAAATTCTAACCATGTGCTTTTAATTTATGATCTTAGAATCATTATCTTTTAGACATGTATTTAGTATATCCCAAAAATTCAAATTCGGTCGGGAACCACTTTTAGTGGGACTCCGGAAGTGCCTAATACCTTCTTCCCAAGTCATAAGGGTTTCTTACCTTAGAATCTTTGCTAGTAAGACCTACCCGAAGTTAACTTTAGATACTTAGAAGCTTTAGGTGCCCTAATACAGATTTTATACGAATTTGTTAGGTGGCAACTCCAGTTTTGACTCAACCGAGTCACCTAGTCAAACCCAACCTTTCGAACTCGCTCCGAGCTTGAAACAAGGGATGTGACAGAATGGCGACTCTGCTGGGGAATATTTATAGTCCTAACCACAACGAGTTTTATTTTTGGAATATTCATTGTTTATATCATTGAATTAATTGCTTTATTTTTGCTTATTATTTTACTAACTTGTTTCCTTTTTTGTTTTTCTTTCTTTATTTTACTATTATATTTGTATGAAGTATCCTTGTAATATTTATTGGCATTTTCACTCATACTCCTCCACTTCAGGAAACGACACTTTGCACACACACGAGCGATTACGTGGATCACATGGTCATTCCACCTCAAAAAAAAACCCTTTAAAGGGGGCGGTTGGGATATAGTGGGTCTGTGGTACAACAAACAATTCCAAATATTCCCACTCCTTGGTTGTCCACCTCGGGGAACCGAGTCTAGAATTACACCACTCTTGAGATGTAATATGCATGCATCATGCCGTAGGAAGGGCTTCCCGTAAGCCGACTAATTTTCAACTTCTTCAAACAACTTGACGGGTTTTCTAACCCCCGAAAAGACGTTTGGACATGCTTACATGCATTTTCTTATAAAGAGAGAGAGAGAGAGAGAGAGAGAGAGAGAGAAGAAAAGTGAGATGAAAATAAATACACATTTTGATTGTCCAATTGTTCTCAAAAGGGTTGAGAATTTTTAATCATTTATTTTTTCTTTTCCTTTTTAGGTCATTATGAGTCAAAAATTTCATCGTTTTGGAATGGCTTTTGGTGCACCTCCTATGTTGATTAACTGGTGGAATAACTTATCATTGGTTGAACAGACGGAAGTCCGTCAACACTTGGGGCCTTTGGTGTCTTTGCTAGAAATGGAATCGTGTAGGAAAATGATTGAAGCATCACTGACGTTCTGGGACGAGGAATTAAATGTGTTTAGATTCGGAGACGTCGAGTTGACACCTTTGCTAGAAGAAATAGGGGGGTTCATATCACATTCGGGTTTAGACAAACATCGGTGGCAAGGGGGTCACACCTTGGCTCCCAGCGTTCCAACACCAAAGGAGTTCCGTGACAAATTGGAGATGGTAGCGGATGTTGATGTGGGGTTTTTGCAACAAAAGAAAATACCCTTTTCCTATCTTTACAATAAATTTGGGTATTTGACCGCTTTTGACAACCATAGAGGAGAGTTCCTATCCTATAGTGATTGGAGAGGGCTAGACCATTTGCATTTGTTGTTTGTTTCCTGGGGATAATGGTATTTCCTGAAAGCTCGGATCACAACATATGTTCGAGGCTTATCATGATTACTGACGCGGTGTTCAACGGGATTGACTGTTATCGGCACAGTATAGTCCCTATGATTGTAGAGGACATTTATCGGGCTTTAGATTATTGCAAAAAAGGAGCGAAATATTTTCAGGTCTGTAATCTTCTGTTGCAAGCATGGTTCAAGGAGCATTTGAGGAAGGTGAAAGGTGCGCAAGAATTGTTCAAGCCAACTGGTTCGAATTATTTGATTGGAGAACGGTACGGGGTTCCAAAATTCAGGCAGCTAAGCAGCACAGAGAAATGGGTAAAGTTGTTTGAAAATATAACGGAGGATTCAATTTTATGGATGTTCACTTGGTTTCCTTCATCAGATTTTATCATCAGCTCCGAGAAGGCATCTTTTGTGATACTTATGAGATTACGAGGCCTCCAACCCTGTTAACCGCTAAGGGTGATGGGGGAAGCAGGGAGAAAGTAAATCGTCCCACTTGCACCAGACACAAAGGCTTACCAAGTTGATTATACTGGAGACATTGTCCCAAAAGTCAAAAGCATTAGGAAATCCTGGGTAGGTAGGAAAGTCATGGAGGAGCAAACATTAGCATCAGACAGATACAATGCTGGATGCGAACCAAATTACATCAGTTGGTTGCGTTCTAGCATAAAGGGAAGTGTGGTAGTAAGGCCAAGCCGAGGGAATGACATCAGAGACCGAGAAGCGGAGGCTCAAATTTGATACCGTGATTTCATGTTGAAAGCCGTTAAAATGGACAAAGAAAACAAAGAAGAGATCGAGATATGGAAGAAGCGTGCATTGGAGTTAGAGGGAAAGATAGAGCTGTTAGGGGGAAAGCTTGAGCAATGGAACTCAGAATGTGCCGAAGTAGATATCTTGCACCTAACTACGGCCAAGGGATACTTAACCAAAGCTATGGAAGAAATCAAGGAGGTCGCCCTAGAAGCAAAGAGAGCCAGACTGGAGAAGGAGCATGTCGCTTAGTTTAGTGTCATTTTTGTATTTTTGTTTTCAAAAGAGTCTTCATGTATTGAATTCCAAAGATCATTTAGAAGTTATGAGAACGATTAGCAACCAAATGTGTATTTATTTTCTTTTTGCATCATGAAATTCCTAGGAAGGCTAGACGTCCTTGGCACGTCATAGTCCATTAATAAACCTCGTCCAAAACGTCAGAAGGTCCATGACCCGAAAATGACAAATATTCATATGCATAAAATGATTGCACCAAATGCTGATTGTTTGCTTGAGTATTAATCAAAATGTTAGGATTATTTTTTACTTTTGTTTTGTTTTCAGACTATGGCTACAAAAGGCTCACTCCAGTTCGACTCGGTTGCTCAAGTTCCCTATGTGCTCAAACTTTGGTGGGAGGATTTGACCAAAGCTAGCAAAGGAAGAGATCGATCGCTACTAGGCGATTTGCTGTCTCTTATGTGGTACGAGGCAGTTCCCGATTTGGTTGAGGCAGCCGCTCATTTTTGGGATTACAAGAGGGCAATTTCTACTTTAATGGCATAGATTTAGCACCAATGCTAGAAGAGATTGGAGGTTTATCTGGTTTGGCACCTGGCTCGGAGACTATGATTTATCCTCGAAGGGTGGAACCCGAAGAATTCTTCAACTTTCTGGAGGTTCCCTAGGAACCGCACTATAACGATGTTCAAAATGCAAGGGTCACTTTAGAGTTTTTGTACTCCAGGTTCAGAGACACTACCCTTCAATATGACTTTCCAGGAGCATCAGAAGTTCAAGATTGGCCATGAACCGAGTCTGTTGCTTTCACCGTTGCCTTCTTAGGGGCTGTGATTTTCCTCAAAAAAGGAGAAAGAATCCACACAGGGACAGCGTTGGTGGTTGAGATATTGCGTAGGGACATTAACAGCTGTCGAGTGGGTTTAGTTCCAATGATCGTGGGAGACATTTATGGAGCTTTGGCTAAATGTAAGAAAGGAGCAGACTACTTTGAAGGTTGCAATCTCTTATTGCAG